>JAVGWX010000004.1:35198278-35400778 GCA_036924085.1 Ariolimax columbianus | reverse complement strand
TGTTGTTTCTGTTGTTGCTATTGTTGTTGTTGTTGCTGTTGTTGATGTTGTTGCTGTTGCTGTTGTTATTGCTGTTGTTGTTGCTGTTGATGTTGTTGTTGTTGTTGTTGTTATTGTTGTTGTTGCTGTTGTTGTTGATGTTGTTGTTGCTCTTGTTGTTGTTGCTGTTATTGCTGTTGTTGTTGATGTTGTTGTTGCTGTTGTTGTTGCTGTTGTTGTTGCTGTTGTTGTTGCTGTTGTTATTGCTGTTGTTGTTGCTGTTGTTGTTGATGTTGTTGTTGATGTTGTTGTTGATGTTGTTGTTGATGTTGTTGTTGATGTTGTTGTTGCTCTTGCTGTTGTTGCTGTTATTGCTGTTGTTGTTGATGTTGTTGTTGCTGTTGTTATTGCTGTTGTTGTTGCTGTTGTTGTTGATGTTGTTGTTGCTGTTGTTGTTGCTATTGTTGTTGCTGTTGTTGTTGCTGTTGTTGTTGCTCTTGTTGTTGTTGTTGTTGCAATTGTTGTTGCTGTTGTTGTTGATGTTGTTGTTGTTGCTGTTGTTGTGTTGTTGCTGTTGTTGCTGCTGTTATTGCTGTTGTTGTTGTTGTTATTGTTGCTGGTTTTGTTTCTGTTGTTGCTATTGTTGTTGCTGTTGCTGTTGTTATTGCTGTTGTTGTTGCTGTTGTTTTTGTTGCTGTTGTTGATGTTGTTGTTGTTGTTGTTGCTGTTGTAGTTGTTGTTGCTATTTTTGTTGCTGTTCTTGTTGTTGTTGCTGTTGTTGTTGCTGTTGTTGTGTTGTTGCTGTTGTTGTTGCTTTTGTTGTTGCTGTTGTTGTTGCTATTGTTGCTGTTGTTGTTGTTGATGTTGTTATTGATGTTGTTGATGCTGTTGTTGTTGCATTTGTTGTTGATGTTGTTGTTATTGATGTTGTTGTTGCTCTTGTTGTTGCTGCTGTTGTTGCTGTTGTTGTTGCTATTGTTGTTGATGTTGTTGTTGTTGCTGTTGTTGTTGTTGATGTTGTTGCTGTTCTTGTTGCTGTTGTTGCTGTTCTTGTTGCTGTTGTTGTTGCTATTGTTGTTGATGTTGTTGTTGTTGCTGTTATTGTTGCTGTTGTTGATGTTGTCGCTGTTGCTGTTGTTATTGCTGTTGTTGTTGCTGTTGTTATTGCTGTTGTTGTTGATGTTGTTGTTGCTGTTGTTGTTGTTGTTGATGTTGTTGTTGCTATTGTTGTTGCTGTTGGTGTTGCTGTTGTTGTTGTTGCTATTGTTGTTGCTATTGTTGTTGCTGTTGTTGTTGCTGTTGATGTTGCTGTTGTTGTTGTTGCTATTGTTGTTGCTGTTGCTGTTGTTGTTGCTGTTGTTATTGCTGTTGTTGTTATTGCTGTTGTTATTGCTGTTGTTGTTGTTCTTGTTGCTGTTGCTGTTGCTGTTGCTGTTGTTGTTGCTGTTGTTGTTGCTATTGTTGTTGCTGTATTTGTTGATGTTGTTGTTGTTATTGTTGCTGTTGTTGTGTTGTTGTTGTTGTTTTTGCTGTTGTTGTTATTGCTGTCTGATTTGCTGTTGTTGTTGCTGTTGTTGTTGGTTTTGTTGTTGTTGTATATGTTGTTGTTGCTGTTGTTGTTGCTGTTGTTGTTGATGTTGTTGTTGCTGTTCTTGTTGCTGTTGTTGTTGCTTTTGTAGTTGCTGTTGTTGTTGTTCTTGCTGTGGTTGTTATTGCTGTTGTTGTTGTTATTGCTATTGTTGTTTTTGTTGTTGTTGTTTCTGCTGTAGCTGTTGTTGTTGTAGTTGCTGTTGTACTTGATGTTGTTTTTGTTGTTGTTGTTGCTATTGTTATTGCTGTTGTTGTTGCTGTTGTTGTTGCTGTTGTTGTTGCTGTTGCTGTTGTTGTTTCTGTTGCTGTTGTTGTTATTGCTGTTGTTATTGCTGTTGTTGTTGTTCTTGTTGCTGTTGTTGTTGCTGTTGTTGTTGCTGTTGTTGTTGCTATTGTTGTTGCTGTTGTTGTTGATGTTGTTGTTGTTATTGTTGCTGTTGTTGTGTTGTTGCTGTTATTGTTGATGTTGTTGCTGTTGTTGTTGCTGTTGTTGTTGCTGTTGCTGTTGTTGTTATTGCTGTTGTTATTGCTGTTGTTGTTGTTCTTGTTGCTGTTGTTGTTGCTGTTGTTGTTGCTGTTGTTGTTGCTATTGTTGTTGCTGTTGTTGTTGATGTTGTTGTTGTTATTGTTGCTGTTGTTGTGTTGTTGCTGTTATTGTTGATGTTGTTGCTGTTGTTGTTGCTGTTGTTGTTGATGTTGTTATTGTTGCTGTTGCTGTGTTGTTGCTGTTATTGTTGATGTTGTTGCTGTTGTTGTTGATGTTGTTGATGTTGTTTTTGTTGCTGTTGTTAGTACTGTTGTTGTAGATGTTGTTGTTCTTGTTGTACGAAGATACTCGTTCGAAGCTACTCGTACTGAGTTAACTCTTTAGTAACGGGTTACATTGACTTTTTGTTTTACATTCCGAAACATACTTAAGTATGTAGACCGGGTTCCTTCTATCTGCAGGACTGAGTCTCTCGTGTAAGCTTGTAGGTCAGACTGCTATAACATATCCTGTTTATGTGAAGTGAAGTGGTAGTCTTGGAGCAATGCTTTGAATCTGGCCCCGATTACGTTTCGCTCCCAGCAATCTTAAGAAGATGCAGATAGAAAGTTTAGAAGGAGGGGAAAGAGATACAGATTGACTGCTACAGACGATAGTCACAATTAGTTGTTTTATAAAAACAAGTGTCTGCCTGTTCAATCGGACCAGAGTACATGGATACCATCACAGTTGGACTACATCTGGAAGCCTCCAGCAAAGTTCTCCTAGCTTTTGTAGGGCTGGTATTTGTTTTAATTTGTTTGACACAAATAAGGTTGCTAGACGCATACACAATTCACTTTAGGTGTCTTGTAAGACATGCATGAAGGAGTAGTGGCCATATTGATTCCTCTCCATGAAACCTGGAATCATCTCGTTGAACAGATACACAACAGTACTATGTTATTTGTTGGCATTAACTGTATACAATTATTTTCAAAGCCCCTACCAACTCTTACTCTCTCTCTCTCTCTCTCTCTCGCTCTTTCTCTCTCTCTCTCTCTCTTTCTCTCTGCCGCTCGTTTTCTCATCTGTGTGTATATGTTTGTGTGTGTATATATATATATATATAAATATATATATATATATATATATATATATATATATATATATAAATATATATATATATATATATATATATATATATATATATATATATGGGTGTGTGAATGTATGCGTTTGAAGTGTTTATTTGAAATGCTAAAGGAATAAATATATCAAAGAACAAAAGGAGAGTGTAACGTCAATTTAAACAAAACAAAAATGTGAAAAAACAAACGCATTACAAAAAGCTTTATTCGTTAATACAAAAAAAAAAACAAAGCACCCACTAGAAATAAAATTAAACAAATGAAGTAAAGACATTGTTAACAAATTGAACATTGCCAAAATTAGGAGGTTTCGTGAAATAACACGTACATGACACTGAGAAATAAAACAAAATAAATGTTACTCAAAATAATATAAGTAAATTTAATAATCTTGAATTGGGTTCATGAAGGACGGAAAGCCATAATAACGGAGGAATAAACTTTCTGACAGTGAAATAAAATACATCAATGAACTGTACTATCATCTACTGCTTTCTCTCTGTCAACTAAAGACATAATGAGATCGTTAGAGGGTGACAGAAATGTCAGTCGGTTAACATAATATAAGCCATTTGCCAAATGCTGATAACACAGTTTTAATGACGATAAGTGAAAAAGCGCTACAGGAAATCATTAATATAGTAATGGCAGAAGGTGAAAATAAAGGCCGCAGCTTAAATAGCCAAATGATAAAAGTAAATGTCAAATCTAGCAAATATAACTGGTCAGAATTCGACATCAAAATAGGGAGGGCATTTTTAAAATATGAGCAATGTGGAACACATGAGTAGGCACAAAAGTACATGGGGATATGGCCAGCAGCATTCCTTGAGACACTCCATGTAGAAACGTATAATCTAAAGTTGATCAGCGACCTTCTAAATTTACCTGTATTTAAGTTAACAAAGAAAAAAACGACGAAGACGAAGAAGAAGAAGAAGAAGAAGAAGAAGAAGAAGAAGAAAGAAGAAGCAGACTAAGAAGAAGATGATGATGAAGAGGAAAGACGAAGCAGAAAAAGAAGAAGAAAGATAGAAAGAAAAAAAGAAAGAAAGAAAGAAACAGAGGAATGAAAAAAGAAAAGGAAGAAGAAAAAACGAATAACAGATAGAAAGAGAAGAGTATATAAAGACGAGAAAATGTATTTATTGTTTGCTAAGTCACTGCTTTTCTACCCTGAGATGTAGAGATTTGCCGAAGAGATCGCCAGACAGTTCTATGAGATCGCCAGTTCTATGAGATCGCCAGACAGTTCTATGAGATCGCCAGACAGTTCTATGAGATCGCCAGACTGTTCTATGAGATCGCCAGACTGTTCTATGAGATCGTCAGACTGTTCTATGAGATCGCCAGACTGTTCTATGAGATCGCCAGACTGTTCTATGAGATCGCCTGACTGTTCTATCTGCCAACCTTGTCCTCGTGTGGTTCCAGTCCAGTCCTCGATCTCTCATGGACTTTCCTTTATTGTCTTCCCCTCCTATTCTGGTACGTCAAGATGGCCTAGATCCCTGACTCTTGACCTCCTCTGATTGCCGTGATATGTTGTCCTCTCTCGTTCTACAAAAAAAAGAGAATATTTTAAGCAATAACAGAACTCTATAGAATCGTTTTCTTTATCTGAGATTTCTGGTGGTCATTCTTCGTACTGTATCTTATGTTGTTTTTTAGATAGACCGGCTAAGTGCTTAGAATATCTTCCGGACTTTCTCTTTTGTATTCTTGTTCCACGTTTTCTGACAGTACGCGGTTATGTTTATTTTTTACTTCCACAAGATTTTGATTTTTTTTAAATGTCTGGCTGCATTAATTCTGATATATTTATTTGTGGATCCTTTCAATGTATTCTTTATATAGTTTTCAGGACGTTGGTATTTTAATCATTACATGATTCTGGTACGAATACATGGATACGTTTTTGCATTGTGACACTATTTTTTTAATCCGTCCTGTATCATAATAAAGTCAATCTAATTTCTCATGGACCTTGTACAGAGACCTAAGAATTACAATAGATCATACAGGAAAGGTGCGGGAGTTAGTCCAGGTGGCAGTAAAAAAGGCTTAAGCCATGTTGGACATGATAAAAATAAATATTTCACACAAGAGCAAGGAAGTAATAGTCAAACTATAAATCATTGGTGAGTCCTAAATTTGAGTAATATGTTCAGATGTTGATTCCATATCATAGAGTGGATAAAAACATGCTGGAAAGGATACAAAGAAGAGCTTCAAAAATCATTGCGAGGTTTCAAAATTATAGTTAAGAGGAAAGACTAAGAAAAACTGGTCTTAAGTGTCTCGAACACGGAAGAATTCGAGGTGACATAATACAAGTTCATAAATTACTTAATTGAAGGGATTTATTAGACCATACCAAGTTTGTCAAAGTGCGACTCGCTACAAGAACAAGATGTCATAGAAACAAATTGGTTAAAGACAGGTCCAGATTAGATATTGGGAAATATTTTTTTTAGTCAGAGAGTGGTGAATTTTTGCAATGCATTGTCGCAGGGTGTAGTGAAGGCAGAGTCAGTTAATGCATTCAAACATAGATTGAATCTAACAGCATTTTCAGTATAAGTGGAGTGGAATAACATGGTTGTATACAGACTGTGGAGCCTTCTAAACCAGAATAATAAAGTTAAGTTAAGTATTTACTCTTCTTTGAGCTTGTTCATAAAATGTGTTACGTATAACTAATTAGTTTTCTTTAAGCGTGTGTATTCGATTATCTGGTCTGTCGTTTCTTTTTTTTCAGTCAAAATTATCTTCACAATATTCTTGTATTTTCCTGTTCATATTTTGGATTTCATATTTTTCATTGCTAACATAAGAGCAGTATATTGCATTGGCTTGATGGTATATAGCAAGGTCTCATAACACTCGTCCATTTCTTCATCACTGTGTCCTTGAGTTTGTGTACACAGCAATGTCCAATAGCAAAGCCCAGAACGTCATCAGCACCACTCCATTATTGCGTGTCCATTAACCATAAATGTATTTTTAGATGTTTACAACAAAATAAATATTCCTTTTCCTCAATTATTGTTTCCTCTCCTGGATGTTTAAATGAATGCTGCTTTTTCTTTACGTTTTCGGCATATTGTAATTCTACCTTAACCACACCTAGTATATCTATTGTGATTGTGTGCAAGAACTGTGTTGCAGTTCATCTTCTTCGCCATAATTGATCTCATTAGCTCTATGATTAGCACCGTTATCATTCGTTCTGTTGTTTTTGTTTTCAGATATGGAATAGCAGTGGCTAATGGTCATGTCGAGCCAGATTTCCCATACATCAGGTAACAATGACACAAACGTTGACATTCATACACATTCAACTTTCTATGCAGCGATAGTGTACAACCTGGATTTGAGATAATATTCAAGTTATTGAAGAATAGTTGTATTGTCTTTGTTATTTTAGAATGTTATTTAGAATTTTTGAAATTTTAGAATTTTAGCTTTAGAATGCAGGTAGCATAATATGGAGAGAAAAACCGTAGAAAACTGGAAAGTAATGAAAGTCAGCAGAACAAATAAGTGATTCTATATCCAGTCTGAAAACAGAACTACATCAAGTGAGGGAGTTAAGATAACTAGGAAGCATGTTGATAGATGACGCCAGACGGTCTGCACGCAAGAAAAAGCAAGAATTCAAAAAGCAAACGCTGTGACATACTAGCTATCTCTATTATTACATTTAAACATTTCAATGGAGACAAGAAGACAAAATGATTCTCATCAGCATGTTGATATCAGCTCTCTGTTATCAGGGTCAGATAGGACCGTCAACAAGCCATACGAACGAAATATGCCCACATTTCAAATGAAATGCTGGCAAAAGTCGGCCAAGGTCACAAGAGGAGACTGAGAAACGAGTAAATCCAACAGAAAGTCATGCAGTGTCAGACAGACAATTTCATAGTTATATTATTTGCCCGACAATGATGTGTTCAGACCTTCCCGCGGGACAGCCTATAACACTAAACAGCAGGGTTTCAAACAAGACGACGTCCAAGAAACAGACGGATGGAAGACGGTAACGAAACACTTCGATTGCACGAATTCAAAATTGCACATGAAAAAAATATTGCAGCTACCGAAGTAGTCTAACAACAGAAGTGAACACAGGAGACAAGCGGATACAATAAACTAGAAATGTCTTCAATTGTTTTGTCATTAATTTAGTTATTGTTTTTTTCTTTGCGTTCGCCTATTTCTCAATTCCCCAGGTTAGTGTGCGCTGCACTGTGGTTTTTATTTTGCGCATGTCGGCCCAGTGCATCCGACTTCAGCATGCATTTTATGAAAGGGTCTGCTTCCTCCTACATTTTCTAAGGGTTTGCTTCCCCGGGGTAACGGCCGGTGCTGTCATGGGGATCGAACCCAGCACCTTCGGGTTGTGAGCCGTGTCACCTAACCACTAGCCCAGGCCGTCCCCCTGTCATTCATTTGAAAATACATTTAAAATGAAGCGAAGCTGCGACGGCACTGTAGATTAAAATAAAGTATAAAAAGCATATATAAGTATGGTTTAGATACCGTGCTAGGGGGAACAGAAGAACGAAACCTAAGTTGCAACCAAAAGGCTTTCTTCAGTGACAAAAAACAAGAGATATTTGAACACAACAGAGGCATTTGAATACAACAAACAAGAGATATTTGAACACAACAGAGGCATTTGGATACAACAAACAAGAGATATTTGAACACAACAGAGACATTTGAATACAACAAACAAGAGATATTTGAACACAACAAAAAAGAGATATTTGAACACAACAGAGACATTTGAATACAACAAACAAGAGATATTTGAACACAACGAGACATTTGAATACAATAAACAAGATATATTTGAACACAACAGAGACATTTGAATACAACAAACAAGAGATATTTGAACACAACAAACACGAGATATTTGAACATAACAGAGACATTTGAATACAACAAACAAGAGATATTTGAACACAACAGAGACATTTGAATACAACAAACAAGAGATATTTGAACGCAACAGAGACATTTGAATACAACAACCAAGAGATATTTGAACACAACAGAGACATTTGAATACAACAAACAAGAGATATTTGAACACAACAGAGATATTTGAATACAACAAAAAAGAGATATTTGAACACAACAGAGACATTTGAATACAACAAACAAGAGATATTTGAACACTACAGAGACATTTGAATACAACAAACAAGAGATATTTGAACACAACAGAGACATTTGAATACAACAAAAAAGAGATATTTCAACACAACAGAGACATTTGAATACAACAAAAAAGAGATATTTGAACGCAACAGAGACATTTGATTTCAACAAAAAAGAGATATTTGAACACAACAGAGACATATGAATACAGTAAACAAGAGATATTTGAACACAACAGAGACATTTGAATACAACAAACAAGAGATATTAGAGGACCTCGCGGATCCTCAGGAGTCCACGGACTACATGTTAAGAACCGCTGCATTAACAGATATAGGAGTGCTTAAAACAACAATTCCCAATTGCGCATGTTCACATCCCATTTTAACCTCACACAAAGCTTATTTCTTTCAAAACCACACGCTCTGTGTTTGTATCAATACCTTTTTTGATTTCCCCTTTATCCGCTTCGCCATTAACTGTTCCTTTCTGGAATGCGGAAAAACTGCATGTATTATCGTTTACTTGTCGCTATTTTTATTCTAAGAAACACAAAAACCCAGATTTGAAAAACAAATCCTGTATTCAGAAAGTGCGTATGATGTTGTTGTTGTTGTTGTTGTTGTTGTTGTTGTTGTTGTTCTTCTTCTTCTTCTTCTTCTTCTTCCTCTTCTTCTTCTTCTTCTCTTCTTCTTCTTCTTCCTGTTGGCCGTGCTAATTGGCATGTGCGGCCACAGAGAGTAAATCCTAGATACTTCATTTTCTTCTTCGTTCGTTCTCAATCTCCCGCTACCAAACCCTGAAAGGGTAAGTAGCAGAATGTAGTCCAGAGAACGGAATTCGTTCTGTTGTAGTTTACAGCTTGGCTGCGATATTTGCACCTTTCGGTCCAACACATCCGACTTCAGCAAGCATTTTTTGAGAACCGGGTTAGCATTCCCTCTTCGATCCCTTCTCCTTAGCCAGTCTGCCCTACTGCAGCCTATTATACAGGATCACCGCGTGGAGGTGTAGAAGGGTCTTGGCAGCTCTGGTTCGCTGGCCTTGACGCTAGCAGTCAGCTATGGGTCGCTGACCATTGCAGCTCATGCGCTGCTCAGCCTCTGGATTCCTAATGGTGTTCAAGGCCAGCTTCTTGATAATGTCAGAGCACTGTATCGTTCGAGTACAAACGTCACCATAACGACTGATGGTGTCACAGATGCTTTTCAAATCACTACCGGCGTGAGACAAGTGTGTGTGCTTTCTCCTCTGTTGTTTAACATCTATATGGACAAAATCGCACCAGAGACTGGTCAAATTGAGACATATGAAGTAGAACATAACTCAATACACGAATTGCTCTTTGCAGATGATCAGTGCTTGCTGTACGACGATGAAAACAAACTGCAAAACCACATGAACGCACTTGCGACTACCTGTGCTAAATACAAAATACGAATTAGCGAGAACAAAACAGAAACTATGATGATCAGTAGAACACCTGGGCCACTCAAGATAAGTCTAAATGATATTGCTCTTCAACAGGTCCATGAGTTCAAGTATTTGGGCAGTATTTTTCTCTGCAGACGGTGGGATCGACAGGGAAATCGAGACAAGGTGCCAGAAAGCATCTGCGGTGACTTATCAGCTGTCCCCATTGCTTAGATACCCGAGCATTAGTTTGGCAACAAAGCAACAGCTGATAAACAGAATATTTATGCCGATTTTGTGATACCATTGCTAAACGTGGCCTCTGTCAAGTGCGTGCGAGAGCAGAATTTCGACTTGTGAAATGAAGTGTTTGAGGAAAGTCATCGATGTTACCAGAAGAGACAGAATGCGGAATGACGACATTGAAGTATTGTCGGCACTACGTCTTGTACTGAATACATTTCCAGGCAGAAAATAAGTTGGTTTGGTCATCTCATGAGAATGAACCCTCATCATCTTCCACTGATGGCTTACAATGCTGGTAGATCTGGCTCCAGGGCATAGTGGCGTCCGCGAGGTAGGTGGATAGATGGCATTAGAGTGATTGAGCAAGAACAAGGGTTCACGTTGACCGACGCAACGCACTTGGCGCAGGATAGACAACTCAAGCTCCTCACGCCGCTAAACGGAACAAGTGGAAAGAAAACTAACTATTCTTCACATTGAGGTTAACGCTTTATTTCTTATTTAATCATTATTATACAAACATTTCCTGCAGCTCAGTTTCTTTCTTTTTCTATATTAAAGTCCGAGGAATACTGCCGTATGCTATAAAGTGTTCGGGACTTTAATGTGTAAGGTTTTCAGAGAAAAGACGTGGAGTGATAGGTTACCCTTCTCGGTACTTTACCTTGGTTAACTCAGTGCAGAGCCAAGTATAAGGTATACTACTGATGAAGCTTGAGCGTTTCACAATAGTCCCGCCAGGCCGTTCTCGCTCCTGCCAGAAATTTGCATTATTGTCGTTCTGGAAATACTCATCAAGACAAATTCGATTCTAAAAATTCATCATAGAAATAATATGTAGAAGCGCAGAATATGATATCTTATCTTGTACAAACAGATGTCCTTCCCCTAAAGGTGATATAAATAGCCCTGTACGCAGGTTGAGTTTATGATTTGTAGAAGGCACATGCAACGATACGGCTTCGCATGCAATTAATCGTTGCGTTCTTCAAGGTGAATTATGGAGTTGCTGGTCAGCAGATTTTCGCATGTTCTTATGTCATCGCCTATTTATAGAGTATCAGTGTGACATGAGGGTTTAGAGTGATTACTTTTTGCTGCAAAATATCCGGTTCAGAGCACGTTTTCAATATCAACACGCTTCAATCTTTCCAAAATGTAGATAGCGAAGTGTTTACCGTTGGGGGCGAGCGGTGTAAGTTTACTCTTTTGTGAACCCTGAAAAGAGCGTTGTGGCGAGTGGTAGTAGCTTTCCTCACATCCTTAGGATGCTGATGAAGATGGACCGCGGTTCTCCGTGTGGTTGCGGTATGCTTGGCTTCATCTGCCTGACGCTCACTACTACAGGGATCACGTCGATCCACATCTCGTCAGCCAGAGTGTCTTGAATTTAGCCTGTTTCCAGGGAAGCTTTCATAAAAGAGAGAAAGTATATCCTGCCTGACCCTGATGCGACGTTCTTGTCAGTATATTGTGTCTGATCCTGCTGTGACGTTCTTGTCAGTATATTGTGCCTGATCCTGCTGTGACGTTCTTGTCAGTATATTGTGCCTGATCCTTATGTGACGTTCTTGTCAGTATATTGTGTCTGATCCTGCTGGGACATTCTTGTCAGTATATTGTGCCTGATCCTGATGTGACGTTCTTATCAGTATATTGTGCCTGATCCTGATGTGACGTTCTGTCAGTTTATTGTGCCTGATTTTGATGTGACGTTCTTGTCAGTATATTGTGCCTGATCCTGATGTGACGTACTTGTCAGTATATTGTGCCTGATCCTGATGTGACGTTCTTGTCAGTATATTGTGTCTGATACTGATGTGACGTTCTTGTCAGTATATTGTGCCTGATCCTGATGTGACGTTCTTGTCAGTATATTGTGCCTGATCCTGCTGTGACATTCTTGTCAGTAGATTGTGTCTGATCCTGATGTGACGTTTTTGTCAGTATATTGTGCCTGATCCTGTTGTGACGTTCTTGTCAGTATATTGTGTCCGATCCTGCTGTGACATTCTTGTCAGTATATTGTGTCTGATACTGATGTGACGTTCTTGTCAGTATATTGTGCCTGATCTTGCTGTGACGTTCTTGTCAGTATAGTTTGGCTGATCTTGCTGTGACGTCATGGTCAGTATACTGTGCCTGACCCTGATGTGACGTCCTGTTTAGGATGTTGTGCAGGACGATGAGGCTAACGCCTGGTCAGGTAAAACGCACTGATCAAACAATGTTAGCGAGGGTCAGGAGAAACATACTGACCAAGACGCTCACCTGACCTTCTCGTTGGTCGTCCTGGAAACGGGCTGTTGTGGGGGACAACATTCTGCCTAACAAGGTGAGGTTCGATGTGACCCCCGTAATAGTGAGTGACACGCAGATGAAGCCAAGCATTGCACGACCTCCTGGAGGACCCCGGTCCACTTCATCAGCACACTCCAGATGTCAGGAAAACTACTACATTCTTCCACAAGTTCCATCCTTTTCAGGGCGTATAAAATGGTTACCAACCCATTGTGGGCATCAAAAACCAACCAACCAACCAGAATGTTGGAATAGACCGTTCTAACATTACAACCAATTTCAACCAACACAGACGACATTGACATTGTACAAACATGAATGCCGAATTCAAATATTACTGTCACCAGTTGTTGAACAGAGCTGTCAGAAGTAAACGGTCTACTATTTTTCATTTACTTTTGGTTTGGTTGGGAGTACACCGATCTGTAAATTCAAAATGTCAAATTGAAGATTAATCACGTGAACTTAATTTCACATCTTTTGACAAAGTATGTTTTTTGCCTGCAAGTTTAATAGTTTTGAATAGAAAACAATATTACTGTAGTCTTTTAAAATGTTGACAACTCGCTGGAAAAAAATAATATAACACTTATTATTTAATTTCATCAGTTTTATGTTTAAAGCCTTCATTACCCACAATTTTTCTCCATTTTGAGTAACTTACCTCTCTTCCCCAACCTCTACACTAGAGCAGAATAACGCTTTAACGATAGTCACCTCTTACGATATGCTTTCACCTTACAGATTTGCCTTCTGTTTTGTTCCTGTCACGCAAACGGGTTTTCAACTTTGACTTAACTTTGGAAAATAATCTTGAATCATTATAGAAAAGTTGGGTTAGTTTAGCTGTCTGACGTTTGAATAGCTAGAGAGATCGGTTCAATCCTCGTTAACAACTCGTAGAAATGGACCTTGCTATAAATGGGTATCTGGCTTGTCGCCAGAAAATGATAGTGGCAGCGGGGAAGAGAACTGGACACTACACTTCATAAAAACTAAGATTAAGTCAAATGAAGTCTCTAACACTTCATCCTCGAAAGCGGTAACTGTTTTGGAACTACCCTAACGTTTTCTATCAATCACAATAGTCAATCACTTTTAAACAGCTATAAGCCATAGATTCGCTCTTTGACACAGCCAGTTTGTCAGTAAGCTAAAACATATATTCGCTCTTTGGCACGACCAGTTTGTCAGTAAGTTGAATCATATATTCGCTCTTTGACACGACCAGTTTATCAGTAAGCTAAACCATATATTCGCTCTTTGACACGACCAGTTTGTCATGAAGCTAAATCATATATTCGCTCTTTGACACCGCCAGTTTGTCAGTAAGCTAAACCATATATTCGCTCTTTGACACGACCAGTTTGTCAGAAAGCTAAACCATATATTCGCTCTTTGGCACGACCAGTTTGTCAGTAAGCTAAACCATATATTCGCTCTTTGACACGACCAGTTTGTCAGAAAGCTAAACCATATATTCGCTCTTTGACACGACCAGTTTGTCAGTAAGCTAAACCATATATTCGCTCTTTGACACGACTAGTTTGTCAGTAAGCTAAACCATATATTCGTTCTTTGACACGACCAGTTTGTCAGTAAGCTAAACCATATATTCGCTCTTTGACACGACCAGTTTGTCAGAAAGCTAAACCATATATTCGTTCTTTGACACGACCAGTTTGTCAGTAAGCTAAACCATATATTCGTTCTTTGACACCGCCAGTTTGTCAGTATCCTAAACCATTTATTCGCTCTTTGACACGACCAGTTTGTCAGTAAGCTAAACCATATATTCGTTCTTTGACACCGCCAGTTTGTCAGTATCCTAAACCATATATTCGCTCTTTGACACGACCAGTTTGTCAGTAAGCTAAACCATATATTCGTTCTTTGACACGACCAGTTTGTCAGTAAGCTAAACCATATATTCGCTCTTTGACACGACTAGTTTGTCAGTAAGCTAAACCATATATTCGCTCTTTGACACGACCAGTTTGTCAGTAAGCTAAACCATATATTCGCTCTTTGGCACGACCAGTTTGTCAGTAAGCTAAACCATATATTCGCTCTTTGACACGACCAGTTTGTCAGAAAGCTAAACCATATATTCGCTCTTTGACACGACCAGTTTGTCAGTAAGCTAAACCATATATTCGCTCTTTGACACGACTAGTTTGTCAGTAAGCTAAACCATATATTCGTTCTTTGACACGACCAGTTTGTCAGTAAGCTAAACCATATATTCGTTCTTTGACACGACTAGTTTGTCAGTAAGCTAAACCATATATTCGCTCTTTGACACGACTAGTTTGTCAGTAAGCTAAACCATATATTCGTTCTTTGACACGACTAGTTTGTCAGTAAGCTAAACCATATATTCGTTCTTTGACACGACCAGTTTGTCAGTAAGCTAAACCATATATTCGTTCTTTGACACCGCCAGTTTGTTAGTATCCTAAACCATATATTCGCTCTTTGACACGACCAGTTTGTCAGTAAGCTAAACCATATATTCGCTCTTTGACATGGTCTCACTCTAGCCTCACTATACATCAGTGCGTCTCTCTCTGTCCTACCTATTATTAATCTCTATGTTGCACTCTCCCTCCCTCATATTATCTCTCCACGTTTCTACCATCTTTCCTTCTCCCAGTCCATCATGTCCCTTCTCATGCTCTCCTCCGCTCAATCCTCTCCTCTCTCTCACACTGTCTTTCTTAATTTCGCTCCTTTTCTCCCCCTTCATCCCTCTCTCTCCACTCTCACTCTTGTTCTTTCCTTTCATCCCCTACCTCTCTCACTCTCTCTCTCTCTCTCCTTCTCTCTCTCTCTCTCTCTCTCCCACATTCCTCCCCAAAGCATGCACAAGATCATAACCTCACAACTGAAACATAGAAAGCTCTCTGTATTTTGAGGACAAGAAATCAACAGTTACGCGTTAGCTTGTGAACCAAAACCCAGATTATTCATACACGATTAACAGAGAACGTGCATCAGTGGGTTTGCTCCTGTGAGTTTTTCAACAGCTATTTAAAACATTCACAACCTTCCTGTGTCCAGTTTCAAAGATAGTAATTCTTCGTCTTCGGAAAAGGTCGTCTGAAATGTAAGGGGATAGCGTTGCATTTTCCGACTTCAGCAGACAAGAATTAATGGGAAAAGCAAAGTAATGCTTCAACTAGCTCTTGACCATATAATGGTATATATTTCGGGGTCATTTTACTGATAACTGGGCGAAGTGCTAGATAAATGACAGCAGGTCAGGAGAGTTGCCAGATTGGGTTTATTTCGCGAGATGGGTTACTTTCGCAGGATGAACGCTTCAACCTTTCATGATTGCGCTATTCCGTGACTTATTTGGAATATTTGAAATATTATAAAAAGACAGGTTATGCGTGCTGTCGGATAGGTGAAGGTCGTCCGTGGTACGCCTTTTACTTTGCAGTGTTTACTTGATGCGGCCTAGTCAACCTGGGAGAAAGTTGGGGAACTTGTTACCTTTTAGAATTTTGATCAGCCAGCTGTTTACAGCTTTCTCTTATCGATTTTCGTCTGCCAAGTGTTCTTTTACTTGCATTAGTTAGTTGTCCATCGCAAGCGAAGATGTGACAGCGTTATACATGTTTATTCAGATGTGACTGCACAGTCCGATTTGAGCGTGACAAACTTTACCGCACGTAGGGCACACATGAACAGCATTTTTAGTTGGGCAGTCTTGCATTCTTTCCGTTCGTGCAGCTCGCTTTTCCTGCGCCTCCGTGATGGTCCTCTGCTCAGCGGTGCAAGCACCACGTGTGACGGCAGTGCGCCAGATTGAGCGGTTCGGAGCAAGCAGCTCTCAGTCAGCAACATCAGTGGAGAAACTTTTCAAAGAAACTTTTAGAGTGTCTTTGTAACGTTTCTTTTGTCCCCCCATGCGAGCGCTGTCCTGTCATGAGCCGACCATACAAAAGTTGTTTAGGGATACACTCATCTTCTTCTTCTTCTTCTTCTTCTTCTTCATCGTACGCAGTCAGACATCGACCTTTATTTTTTCGAAAAAAAGCAGCGGTCATCCTGCGGCTGTCGACACTGCCATAGAGCTTGTCTTGTGTTGCCACTGGTGATGGCCACATCTGCTTTCTCTTATCCTCGTATGTCGGGCAGTTTTGCAGCAGATGTTCAGCGGTCATTTTCCCAGTACCGCACATGCATTCGTCAGTGCCACCTATCTTCAATTTATTGAATAGGTGGTACCTCATTCTATTGTGGCCAGTGCGAAGTCTGAAGACCACGACCTGCTCTCTTCTGTTCAACTGGTTCTTCCGTTCTGTTTTGTGTTTGCGACAGAACCGTCGGTGTATGCATGGGTCCAGTCCATGCTTGGGTAATTTTTCGTTATGTACCTCAGGGTTGGGATACGCTCATCTGATATACGAACAACATTCCCTGTTCATCTGATCTGGGCTCTCTGTGGCAGCGTATGGATGACAAGAAGTGTAGCCCTGCTGAGGACTTCAGAGTTGGGCACTCTGTCCTACCAACCGATCCTGAGCAGTCTGCGGAGACAGTTGACATGGAAATGATTAAGTTTCCTGACATGCCTGCTATAGACTGTCCATGTTTTGCATGCGTACAAAAGGGTGGTTAGCACAACAGCACAATACACACTAATTTTGGTGGCAACACTGATTCCCTGCCCGTTCCAAACATTTTCTAGTAGTCTTCCGAAATCAGCACTGGCCTTGGAAATCCTGTTGTGGATCTCAGAGTCAATATTTTCTTCTTTGGTGAGGGTACTGCCAAATTAAGTAAAGCTATCAACTGCTTTTAGGCGATGTCCCTGTACAATGATGTTTGGTTCGTGGTAGGGTTCCCCAATCGCAAGTAGAAACATTTCCTCCGTTTTCTTGGTGTTTACAGAAAGACCAAAATTAGTGCACGCAGTTGAGAACTCATTCATGATTGCCTGCATGTCCTGTTCTGAGCACGTGTTAATTTCGCAGTCGTCGGCAAAGAGGAGATCTAAGATAGTTGATTTTGTCACCTTTGTGAGGGCCTTTAGGTGAACAGCTGCCCATCCGTCCGGTATCTGATCTGTATGCCAATGTCACAGTCACGTGTTGCATCAGAAAGCAGGGCTGCAAATAGCATGCTAAAAAGTGTTGGGGCCAGCACAAGGCCCTGTTTGACTCCATTTATGACTTGGAATGCTGCAGAGAGTTCACCATCATACAGTACGCAGGCTGACTGGCAGACAACTGTGAAAATTGTTCCGAACAACCGAATTTAGCCATGCTTTTCCAGAGTCTCTCCCTGTTGACGGTGTCAAAGGCCTTTGTCAGGCAACAAAAGTCGTGTTCAGATCATAATGCTGTTCCTGACATTTCTCTTGAATTTTACGAACTGCAAAAATCATGTCAACCGTCCCACGACCAGTTCGGAAACCACATTGACTCTCTGGAAGTAACTTCTGCTAGAGATGAATTCTTAAGCAGCTGAGCATAACTCGAGCTAATAATTTTCCAGCGAAAGACAGGAGGGAGATCCCTCTGTGGTTATCACAAGATTGATGATTGCCCTTGTGCTTGTACATGTGGACAATTGTGGCATCTTTCAGTTCCTGTGGCAAATCACTTGTATACCAAATTGAGCAAAAGAGGTCTGTTAGCTTGTGTAATATCACAGGGCCTACTGCCTTGTAGCGCTTAGCAGGACTAGCATCTGACCCGGGGGATTTGCCACTGGACATTAAGCTGATTGCTCTCTCAACCTCATACCCAGCCTATCATTGACTTCAACTTGAGGCATGTGTGTTATGCCTAATTCACTGTATGTGGATTGACAGTTTAGGATAATATTGAAGTGCTCTGACCATCACTCCAGAATGTCGACTTTGTCGATCATCAGTGCCGTGCCATTAGCATTAAGGACAGGAGATGAATGATATGACCTGGAACCACAGACCGTCTTCAAGGCATCGTAAAACCGCTTTGGGTCATTTGTGTCTGTGTACTGCTGGATTTAATCAGTTTTCCTGTTAAGCCACCCGACCTGCATAGTCCTGAGCTGGTTCTGGACAATCCTGCGAATATTGGTGAACGCACACTTTTTGGAAAATGAGAAGGATTCGTCTTAGTAAAGTCTTAATAAACGATGTTTTTAATCCAGCAAAGTCTTAATAGCCTCATCGTTATGATCGAACCAGTCCTGGTTTTTGCGAGATGCATGACCCAAATGCTCAGAAGCGGTAGAGTAGACAGCATCCTTCAGAAAAGCTCATTTGTTCTCCATTGTTTCCGTGCATGGTTGTGTGTCCGTCAGCCGGCTGTCCAGATCCCTAGAAAAGCCTTCTCCATAGAGCCCACTTTGCAGTTTGGAAATATGAAGTTTCTTCTCAAGTTGTCAACCCTGGTGACGTCGCTAGGCTCTATGTGGAGGTTAAACTTTGACACAATGGGTCTGTGATCTGTCTAACACTCAGCACCGCACATAGCCTTTGTCACTATCACATCTCGTCTGTCCCTCTATTTGGTGAGGACATAATCAATAAGATGACATTGCTTAGAGCGGGGATCCATCCACGACGTTTTGTTGCGAGTGGACAGTCGAAACATGGTGTTGATGATGGAGAGATTATGGATGGACAGATGAAACATGTTATTGGTGATGGAGAGATCATGGGTGGACAGCTGAAACATGTTATTGGTGATGGAGAGATCATGGGTGGACAGCTGAAACATGTTATTGGTGATGGAGAGATCATGGGTGGACAGCTTAAACATGTTGTTGGTGATGGAGAGATCATGGGTGGACAGCTGAAACATGTTGTTGGTGATGGAGAGATCATGGGTGGACAGCTGAAACATGTTGTTGGTGATGGAGAGATCATGGGTGGACAGCTGAAACATGTTGTTGGTGATGGAGAGATCATGGAAGGACAGCTGAAACATGTTGTTGGTGATGGAGAGATCATGGGTGGACAGCCTAAACATGTCGTTAGTGATGGAGAGATCATGGATGGACAGCCGAAACATGGTGTTGGTGAGGGAGAGATCATGGAGGGCACAGAGGCCCAGCAGTAGCAACCCGTTGCTGTTTCACTTGCTCGTGCCATGTACCCCAAGTACAAACTCCCAGAACTGATGGTCGACCCCCTACTCTGGCACTAAAGTCGTCAAGGATAACAAGCTTATCGGATTTTGGAACCGACAAGATGAAGGAGTTCAGCTCTTCATAGAATCTATCTTTGATATCCTCAGGATTAGTCATTGTTGGGGCTTAGGCGCTGTTCACTGTGATACTTCTTCTGTGTCCCAGTGAGAGTTGAACAGTCATTAGCCGATTAAATTGATACCCTGTGATGGTCGAACAATCGAGCGGACTAGGTGAGACCTGATGGTGAATCCGACACCAGCCTCTCGTCTTTCTGTTCTATCGCGCCCACTCTAGAAGAACGTGTATCCGCCCACAACTTCTGTGATCTGACCCTCACCTGGTAATCTGGTCTCACTAAGACCAACCACATCCACCTTGTAGCACGCCAGGTCTCTGGAACCTAGTGCCGTTCTCCTTTCGGGTCTACCGGCCTTGGTGCCGTCAAGTAATGTGTTCACGTTCCACGTGTCGATTGTAAGAGCCTTCATTTCGTATCAATGACACAGTACATATGATAAAAATGTCTGGCTCTGTAACTTGCGTTTAAATAGATTTAAGTGAGCAAGATTTGTGCTGTTGTCGGCCTCACTCTCTCTTCCTCAGCTATCCTGACCCAGTGGCAAGACGTAGTAAAGACGACTGGGGATAGCACAAGATGCAGATTTTACCTTAGGGTTTACTCCCGAAGCCATTCCTGTTTAACAGGTATCCCCCAAACCAGCAGGGGACATTATTAAAACATATTTCATTACAGAACAAGTATAAACCATTTGGTTGCTAAGTGCAGACAACTGGAATTGTGACTAACATAAGATTCATACATAACAGAACACACACATACATCTTGCAGACATGTAGGATAGAAAAGAAATGGCGCCTCTGGGTAAGACACCGCGTACACACATGCTTACATACATGTGTTTACATATATCTGTAACTGAAACGCTAGAGATAACATTGAAAATATTAACAAAGAAGTCCTAAGATACGAAACACTAGCAGTTCATGTCATCAGGTAGTATCCTTACAATCCTGGGCAGAAAAACGTGTCAATAGGCAGACAACAGGCCTGGTCGAGACGACTGGAGGTAACTAGGTATGCAGGCACTCTGGTCTTTCCTCCCATGGCTGAAGGATGTGTCGGTTACAGTCTAGGCGAAATCCGATCTGTGCGGTTAGCAGCGGCCTGACACATCTACACAGGTCAACCGCGTTCTAAGCACACGGAAGGACAGGGAGAGGCGCCTGAGTGAACATTCTACGCCTAGCGACAAGAGGTCAGGGCATACACGATTGCAGTGGAGGTCAACGTGTCCCCGCCATGATTTCGGTAAGGTTAGAACAGATGTTTCCCTGAAATATTTTCTATGGCTATCAAACAACCTGTCTAAATGATGGCTATCCTTAATTAGTAATAGCTATCCAGCTAATTGAACAAAGTAGGATTTGGTAATATGTCCTAGACTAGGACCAGAAGCACACACACATATATATATATATAAGGCATTCGTATCTAGGCGGACATTACTGTGTGCAATGGACGGTGGAGATATGACACAGGGCAACCGGGTTGCTATTTAAACTAGCCGATGGCCATGAAAGGATAATTGGACGGAGAAAACACCAGAAATGAACGAATTAGTAGATCCAAATGGCAAATCTCCACACGTTTCTGTGGACACAAGTGTAAGACGCCGACTAGTGCATTATTGTGCAATACGTGTCTGCTGGATATCCTAGTTTTCCCTCAAACTTCAATATGACTAGACGCTGGCCCTGCCGCCTTGAGACCAGGGACTCTTAAACTTGTGAAATTCTAAACTCCACTATTTCACACATTCGGTTCTTGACAGGTAAGCGACAATACCTCTCAGCTACAGCTACCCTAATTCCGTGATATTTGTGCTAATTCTAAATTATTGTTTGCTAATTTGGCGTATCAGGAGGGCGGATGTTTTTATCATTATATTGTAATGAATTTAAGAAAGCTAAACCTATAACTGTGCGAATGAAATGCACAATTTAGTCATTGTTGGAATGGGAGATACTTGATACTTGATACTTGATACTTGAGATAGTAGACTTATTTCGCTCCTTCCAGCATCAGCTTTTCTCAAACTTTGCTTCGTAGTCTCTCGTCTCATCTCATGATTCCCGTAACCTCTAGAGGTCGTATGGACATCACATCGCACTATTGTTTCATTGTTCAGCCTATTAGTGATGTATCTTGAGCATGTTTCTAGCAGGGTGGGACACAACCACACCCCCTCCCTCATCACCTCCCTTTTCCCGGCGAGATGTGTGAGTCCGTCGTTGGCCTGTGGGAATATTTCCTAGCAACACCAAAATTGCAACTGTCAACTAACTGGGTTGTTGCTGCAAATGACCTACAATGAGTGTGTTTACTCTTTTGTGCACCTTGAAAAGGACGTTAAGTGACGAGTTGCAGTAGCTTTCCTCACACCCCGAGTGTGCTGATTAAGGTGGACAGAAATCCTCCAGGCGGTTATGTTATGTTTGGCTTTGTATGCGTGTCGCTAACTACAACGGGGATTACGTTGATCCCTCACCTCGTTAACGAGGCTGGCATGAAAACAGCCCGTTTCCAGGGAGGGCTACTTGGAAACCGATATGAGGGTCTTGGCCAGTATATTTTGCTGACCCTGACTAACATGTCTGATTAGTATATTTTGCTGACCTTGACTAACATGTCTGATTAGTATATTTTGCCTGACTAGACGTTAATCTTCCTTCCAAACAAACAGGGTGAAGAACGCCATTCTTGTGAAGGTCAACTTTGTGCATTTGACCGCGGAAATACGACACATGGTAACCGAAGTAGCGATGGCTTTGCATGGATAGTCCGAGTCAAAAATACACTTGGATTAATCATTAAAATAATTGCCATGTCTCGTAGTACTCTTGCACAAACATTATTGTATCGTTATCGCATTATTGGGATCAACAATAAAATGATCGAATAATAATTGTCTTTGCTAGTTTGATTGGTCACCGTCTTCACTAGCCCTTTCACTGCATTTGACAGAGCATGTCTACCACTACATTTACATTAGCTCTGTCCAACTCATCGGGAATGCTGAATTCATGTGTTAGTATTATGGTTTCATTGGTAGTGGTTTGGATACAAGCCAGATTGTCACTCACATCACAACCTTCACTAGTCACCCGTCACGAACGTCCGTTGAGGGACGATCAGCGGCTTCTATGGTCTTCGAAATTGTTGATCAAATGTTAATCAAGCGAACAAATTCGACAGTCCTTAGTACTACCACCAATTCATTTCTTCCTTTTCTGTGTGAATGGCTCGCGCCAGCCTGCATCATGCTCGTCAGTAATTAGAGTCGTTTCTTCCTTTTCTGTGTGACTGCCTCGCGCCAGCCTGCATCATGCTCGTCAGTAATTAGAGTCGTTTCTTCCTTTTCTGTGTGACTGGCTCGTCCCAGCCTGCATCATGCTCGTCAGTAATTAGAGTCGTTTCTTCCTTTTCTGTGTGACTGCCTCGCGCCAGCCTGCATCATGCTCGCCAGTAATTAGAGTCGTTCCTTCCTTTTCTGTGTGACTGGCTCGCGCCAGCCTGCATCATGCTCGCCAGTAATTAGAACGCTACACGGAAGAAAGTGGTCTTGGTCAGTGTATTGTGCGCGACCCTGATATGACGGTGCTGGTCAGTACGTGTTGTGCCTGAATAGACTACAGTCTCAGCTCTCCATATATTATGAATATAATTTCACGCGTGCACATAAATATTTCGTCTCTACTTCGCCTCAAAGTCTCTGCCAACTGTGCGACCAAAAAAATACTAACAATAAAAACAGTTTGTTTTTACTGCCATTTCTTCTCTTTACAGTGCTAGAAAATAATTTTTTCTCTGATAACATTACCTGTGAACTTTTTTAGCCACCTTTTCTGCTCCTCTGTTTATTTCATTTCTGTGACCTTTTCACATCTTTTCTACGTCTACCAATCTTCTGCACTATCATTTACATTATCTATTTTATTTCCAGGTAACTGTTTTGACATCTGGACTGATGGGTTTGCATGCCGTCTTAGAGTACTGTTCGCTTTCCATTTACCATCAAAACCCCATCAACTCATTCTTATCTGGCAGTCCTAAACAGTGTATCTCAAACATTATTAAATGGGGGCATATTTGCAACACGGTATCAAGGGTTATATTGATTGATCACTGTTGTTGTTTGACGTTCTTCGTCTGAGAGAATTAACTCTTGGCTGTGTTTCTTTGTTGGATGGTTAGTTAATTGGATATTGAACCAGTAGCCTGTGGGGTCCATATGGGTCCTTCCTTTTGGCCGAATGCCATAAAATGGTATCTGCAAATGTTTTTGGAATGTTACTTAGTTCCATACAGAGTTTTTCTTTTGTCTGCCTCGGAGGAAGAACCTCGTTCCTGACACAGTGAAGCTCCGAACATTCAAAACGTTTCTTAGAGTCTGACACTCTAGAGACTGTTGTGGTTGGATTATGTTCAAGTGACTGTTCAGTTTTATGTGTTGAGTGCGAAGTTATGAAAAGGTGCTCTGATCTCTCCTTTTTATGAGACTGATATTGTCTCAGATAAAGGTCAACAGTTGCTATTCTTACATGCTAAGGCGCACTTGAGAAGTCGGACATAGGTCCACCTACCTGTAGTGCAATGCGGAACTCATCATCAATAATGTCACCATTATGGAACCAGGATCGAGTACACGATATGGGGTCTTGATCAGTATATTCCAACTTACCCTCACTACTAATCGCTCCCTTAATGATTGACTAATTCACCTTGTAGCTCCAATTGAAGCAATACACTATAGCTGATCACCTTACAAGAATCCTGAATCCGATAATTTGCATTGGTCGTTTCATAATAATGGCTTTAAATAATAACCGTATCACCTGGCGATAAGTCAATTAACTCATTACCCCACCTATCTTTTCTCACTCTCAAATTCGTCCACATAAAACTCCACCGGCTCACACATCCCTCCGTTTATCTCTTCCGCCTCCAAAGCTGCCCTCATCTATCCCTTCCCACAGCCCACCTACCCCCTGCACATCTTCTCTCACATTAGTTCAGATCGCGGGACTGGTTGCATCAGGAACGAACCATTCATCATGTCATTATTTGCCAATGATCAATAATCTTCGTATAACCATATCATCTAATCCCAATAACTCGCAAAGGCAATGCTATAGTGACTAAAAACAAGTTACGTTGATCTAGAAATCGGCCATGGAATGTCAGCTCGAAATGTCGTTACTTCCGTTGGAGAGCTGTGGCACCTTCAGACAAATGTGCATATTTACAAACATCCTGAAAATGGTATAGATGAACCATGTCCATAGCGACATCGTGTTACTCAATGATACGGTCGGCCATTACGACACTCAAATCCCATAAGAACATTGAACAGAACAAATTGAGGGCAGCCTTTGTTTATAATACCTAGATGACCACAGATAGACGTTATTCAATGTATACTTTGACATTGTATTATCAAAGTAAACAAGGAGCCCATAGCCTAGCCAAAGAGGAAGAGAAACTGTTACAGAAAAACATACCAGGTCAACTATGAGGAAACAAAAGTCATAATATAAAGTAAATTAACAAGGTAAATGTGCCAGGAAAACAACACTAGCACCACGCTGATAAAGGATAATTTATTTATACCACCTTTGTGATATCAATGTCAAAATTGTTCATTATCCAAGGCACGAAAGAGGAATATTACAACGTGTGAAATAAATATTCCACAAATAGTACTTGGTGTCACGAAGATAAATTAAATGATGTCATTAGAAATATGGTAAAGATCCCATTTGATACCATATGGTGTATGGAAAATGTGGTGTTAGGCCCATATTATTTGGTGACCCACGACACATGAAAGGTAATGTGGTCAGTGTCATACCGGTCGCTTTTACTTTCCAGACTTTTTTTTATACCTGATCTCTGTCTGTGGCTGGGTCGACCACATGAGCCGGTTTGTGATCGGAAAAAAATCCTGTACCAGTTGAGGATTGAACCCGGATCGCTTTGTTAGGAAGACAGTGCACAAGCCACTGCGCTACGGCGGCCATATTAATACAGAAAATACGATTGTTTCGGTCACCTCATGAGAATGTAACCTGATCAACTACTACTGCACTGTACAAGACATGACGAAGTGCGTGTGGCAGATGGATAGATAACATAACTGAAATTCTACACCATGAGCATAACGGATTCACAACAATCGACGGAGCATGCTAGGCTTAAGAAAGACACCTGAAGCTCCCCGCGACTCGTAACGGTTCGAGCGGACGGACAAGTTAGTAATGACTTTATAAAGAAAGATTTATACTACATGTCTAGTTATTAAATAAAGAAAAATATTACATTAAGTCAAGACAAACAAAAAACATTGTTATATTTAGTACAGTTAATAAAGGACGAGAGTGTGTACTATGACAAGGGGTTGTAAATTACCGGAAGTTGGCTATGATGACAGCTGGTTCCGGTTGAATAACGGTGCATGGAAACAGTACAGGTGCCATCTCACTGCGTTCTGTTGAGGTACATATTTTAACGGGAAGATTTCTTACAAAAGCAGACGAACAACGTCTTCATCGACAGCGAACTACGCCAGCTATGCGGCGGCACCTCCCCTTGCCCGTCTGCGTCAGCAGACATTGACAGGCAACTCAGAGCTTGTACCGACAAGGTGAATTCAACTGTCTAAATGACATGTCCGAGTGGTTTACTTGGCAAACAGAATAGAGCCCCGTTTCCTTACTTGCAAATCATAATGGACAACCAAACAGGGATGTGCATGAGACGGGCAACCTCATCATGTCAAAAACCATTGCTATAAAACCACACTACAGATAACCAGAAGCACGATTTCATAAGAAAAAGGGCCGACGAGACAAGAAAAGGAAGCTAATAAAAACAGGATATTATATTTAGCTTTCACCAAGTTAATAAAGACACAGTAATATTATATTTACCTTATAACAATGTAATAAAAATCAACTAATATTAAATTTTTGTTTATACCAATATAAAATGACAAAGGAATATTATATTTAACGTCTACCAAGCTAATAATAAATGTTAATAGAATGTCCTTTGCAGAATGTTGCTTCTAACATCCGCCAACCTATTTGGTATTTATAAGTTTCTTGTCAGGTGTAAGGTGCGATACGTTGCCATTACTTCCCATACGCACTACAGACCTTTATGCCTGCGGCACAGCCCCCATGACGGCAGAACATATTTTGCAGTCCTGCCCAATGTATACCAACAAAAGAAGTAGTACTTGGCAACAGCCAGTGTCCTTCCACGAGAAGCTGTATGGAAGTGCACGGAGCCTTGAGTCGACTGCTGCCTTTGTTTGAGTCTTGAAGTTTTGGTCTGACGACGAACAAGGAAGAAGACTTTCCACACGTGGACGAGGGATTCCACCTAGAAAAATAAACCCATGTCTGCAAAACTGGACACGATGGGATTCAAACACGTTGCGTTGGTATTGTGAAAGGGATGTTTCATCCACAGGCCACACTTCAATAAGACAAAATAATGCTACACTTAGCTTGCATCAGGTTGATAAAGAGATATTAATAGTACATTTAATGAGCACGTGGTCTTGCAACTAGGAAATCGGATCTTGGCCTGGACGACAAGTCTGTACACTGCTGAAGAAGGTCTCTGCTTTGTTTTCAATCACGACGTCAATGAGCTTGGTGAAATAAAAACCTAGTCTACTCACTGCGTAGTGACTGCAGGGCCACCCTGTCTGTATTTTTCTTGGACATATAAATCTTCCCGGCAGAACCTAAGTAATTGGAAAAAACATACCAAGTTTCAAAACCAAACGAATATTTTATTAATAGAGAAACGGTAAAAACTTATAAATAACCTATTTCAGAGTGATAACACAGTTCAAAATAACAAACATTGCTGCGAATGTAGGCTTAAAATCGGCAGGAGGCATAAAAAAACTACCGACCCGATCATATATTCTAATAAAAGGTCTTAGAAAAAGACAGCTTAGAGGAAAGAAAAAATATAGTAATGACTCTTTCAGAGGAACCACCTCTCCAGGTAGAAGATATCAGGCGATGAAGATGATACGGGGTACACATAAAGAGATTGTGAACTAAATTAATTTTGATAACAATATTATCTCCTCAGGAATATCAGAAAGCTTGGGAATATAAGAACTAAAATATGTAAAGAACACGAGAGAAATATTCCTAATACACGGCATCTGACAATGGTTAAAGGAAATAACATGTTGTGTAGTGGGAGAATATAGTTCAACAAGTATGGAATAGTAAGTGAAAGCAGATGACTTGTAAAGGGATTATATTTATGATTCTAGCACTCCAACCAATGCGATAGTTTCTTCTTCTTCACCGTTCGTTCTCTCACTCCCGCTAACACGTGCTGGACGTTCTCTCACTCCCGCTACCAAGCCCTGAACGTTTTCTCACTCCCGCTACCAAGCCCTGAACGTTCTCTCACTCCCGCTACCAAGCCCTGCACGTTCTCTCACTCCCGCTACCAAGCCCTGATCGTTCTCTCACTCCCGCTACCAAGCCCTGAACGTTCTGTCACTCCCGCAACCAAGCCCTGCACGTTCTCTCACTCCCGCTACCAAGCCCTGATCGTTCTCTCACTCCCGCTACCAAGCCCTGATCGTTCTCTCACTCCCGCTACCAAGCCCTGAACGTTCTGTCACTCCCGCAACCAAGCCCTGCACGTTCTCTCACTCCCGCTACCAAGCCCTGATAAGGGCTTTGAAAGTAGTATAATGTAGTCCTGAGAACGAAATACGTTGTGTCGTAGTTTCCAGCTTGCATCTTTCGGTCCAACACATACTACTTCAGCAGGCATTCTTGAGTACCGGGTTGCCTTCCTTCTTTGATCCCTTCTCCATGGCCAGTCTGCCTTGCTGCAGCCTGTTATTCAGGATCATCGCGTGGAGGTGTAGAAGGGTCTTGGCAGCTCTCGTTCGCAGACCCTGACGCTAGCAGTCAGCTTTGGGTCGCTGACCGCTGCAGCTCATGCGCTGCGCAGTGTCTTGATCCCAATAAAATAGTAATGTTATAGGACTGTTGGTAAATTATTTGATTGAGGATGGATATATTAGAGCACTTGGCGATAGCGGGAAAATCAGTGAGGCGGAGCACGAGAACGTCAGAACATACATGACAGCTTAAAACAGAATGGATTGTGTGAAAGTGAACTAAAATCTGCAACACAGACTGGGTTGACAAGCATACTAACAAATACAAAGGATTAAAGCAAATGACAAGTCAATAATTTCATTTATAGTCTAACAAATACAAAGGATTAAAGCAAATGACAAGACAAGAATTTCATTTATAGTCTAGCAAATTCATAGGATTAAAGCAAATGACAAGTCAATAATTTCATTTATAGTCTAACAAATTCATAGGATTAAAGCAAATGACAAGACAAGAATTTCATTTATAGTCTAACAAATTCATAGGATTAAAGCAAATGACAAGTCAAGAATTTCATTTATAGTCTACCAAATTCATAAGATTAAAGCAAATGACAAGTCAATAATTTCATTTATAGTCTAACAAATTCATTGGATTAAAGCAAATGACAAGACAAGAATTTCATTTATAGTCTAACAAATTCATAGGATTAAAGCAAATGACAAGTCAATAATTTCATTTATAGTCTAACAAATACAAAGGATTAAAGCAAATGACAAGTCAAGAATTTAATTTATAGTCTAACAAATTCATAGGATTAAAGCAAATGACAAGTCAAGAATTTGATTTATAGTATAACAAATACACAGGAAAAAAAACTATTTTTCACCGCGTTTTTTCCCACTGATGTAGCCAACAGAGACGGCTGGTCTTAAGAATAGGAACAAAGGACGATCTTGTTTATCCAGGTAAGCAAAGAACAGGTCCACTGTAACATACCAAGCAACTAGCAAAAGTCAACAAGAAGTGTACAGAGACCACCGCACCATGACAAAAAAATGGCCACAGAAATCACGACTTAATGAACTAAAATGGTGGTTTCATGCGTAAGAAAATATTTCAAAGTTAAACATGGTATAACTCATAAAGTTATAGTTGTTTTCCTTGACGAGAGCTTTTTTCCGGGTCACTCAGTAACAAAGTTCCCCGAGCTAATATTGTCGTGCAATGTACAAACAGTGGAAGGCTGTAAGGGGAAGGGGGTGAGAGGGGGGAGATGAGTGACCCGGAAAAAAGCTCTCGTCAAGGAAAACAACTATAACTTTATGAGTTATACCATGTTTAACTTTGAAATATTGTTGATCAAATATTGATAATCTAGCATGGCAATACGTGTGAATACGTGTGAAATAGTCATTTGTTGCTTCGAAGTTACAGCGTGGAAGGGAACTGGTCAATCCTACATAACACAAACACAAACACTTCATTCATGAGTACCGTTCATGAGACTCCAGCTGTCTGGTGTCTTCTTCCATCGCTTCATCTCCTGCTTCGTCTTCTGATCGCATCTTTGATGTATACACCAGCAGACGAGTTCCAGTGATGAACACGACCCTTGTTTGGAGCTCCTCTTCAGCTTGGTACGGTTGTGAGTTTATTGTTGAATAGCTGTGTCTGTATATCTTCCTTAACTGGCCATACAGGGGGTAGTCCTGTAATACATACTCACCAGTTTGTTCGTGTAGTTTCTTTCATCATTCTTCGTCAGGTGATCTTTGAACAGTGTATTTCTTCTCTTAATGAGTCTACCTTGTTATATTGACATACTTTTTTTTTTTATCTCAAGCTGTGGAGTTCTCCCATCTAATTTTGCTGCTCAATCACCGGGTTTCTTGGTTGTTTGCCTGATCTTTGCTACAAATCTATATTTCTTATTACGTCTGGTAATTCAATACACAGTACGTCTCGGAAACATTTGTTGATGAAGATTTGCGAAATGCATGTAAGATCATTAAAAAAGAAGAAGAAGAAGAAAAAGAAGAAGAAGAAGAAGAAAAAGAAAAAGAAAGAAGAAGAAGAGGAAGAAGAAGAAGAAGAAGAAGAAGAAGAAGAAACGGTACACTTTAGAAATCTTTATTTATATTGGTCTTTTATTTATTCTCATTTCCTTTGTTGGTAAAGCTAAGATTTCTAAATGAAATCCCCCACGATCGAGTCAAAAAAAGTGCAAATTTTAACAAAGTCAATTAAAACAGCCGCTAAATATTATCAGCATTATCGAAATGAGACTTACTAATACTACAACTTGTGTACAACAAACACCACCTTCGCCCAAGAACAATGCTACAAATAACTGACTGAAATTCTTACAGTACTTGTTATTCCAGCCATACTGCCATCAAGGTGCCTGAGAGATGTGTTTTTGCCCAGCTGGTCAATATTGGAGCTTTTATGGGTGAGTGTCTGGTACTGCTTGTCAGTCAACGTTTGTGCTAAGTTGTTGTTGTTGGTGGTGGTGAATGCTCACAGTTTTTATGTTTTCTCTTTTGTGTGCCCTGAAAAGGCGGATTGTAGTAGCTTTTCTCACCCTCCGAGCGTGCTGATAAAGGTTGACCGGGGTCCTCCAGGAGGTTGTGCGATGCTTGGCTTCATCTACGTGACGCTCACTACTACGGGGATCAAGTTGATCCTCACTTCGTTAGGCAGACTGAATGAGTCTGTTTCCATGAAGAGATATGTGAAGTGAGGCGGAAGTCTTGATCAGTATATTGTGCCTGACTTTCACTGACATTGTCCAATAAATTTCATTTTGCCTCACTGACTGACATTGTCCAATCAATGTTTTAACTGATCAGACGATAGTTCTTATTTTGTTTGATTTTTGCTTTTCTTGATTTTACTGGCCCTTTTCACATCAGACCGTAGCGCTTTGGGCGATATCAGTACGTATTGACCAGTGTGTGTATCTGTTTGTAATATAGACGTGTTTGCCAGTGCAGAGGTGCGTGGTTGTATCTGTAATGTGTTCCACTGTGGCAGTTTTGCAATGTCTTGCCAATCCTTTCTTAGTTTCCTCTCACCTTGTACTAAGTATGTATTTTATATTTTTTGTGAATCAGTTTTTACGAGATCGGTAACATTCCGTTTTTGCACATCAACTATTTGATGTGGGAATGAGTTGTCAACAATGTGTTATGTAGAGCAGTCACATCAGTCAAGGCAACAAAGAGATGGCAACACTGTAACCTGTCAGGCATGTCATAAGACACGGCTATAGAGGGTTGTGCATGGCTACACCATCCTAAAGAAACGTTAAAAACGGTAACAAATATGGACAAGTCAATTAAAAGAACAAATATAGCAAAAGGGTTTGTCGTTTATTTGTGACTGTTCATGCATCTAGCGCTGGCAGGTGTCAGTGGTGGTAAAGTTGATGGTAGTAAACTTATCATTTCTTTTATTATTCAAATCAAATATTGTAGAACTGAGTCTGTCTGACCACCCTCCAGAACGGATTGATGTGTCATCAGTTGATAGAACCTTACAAGTGCATACAACCTTCAGGACATTTTGTAGGTCTACTATTTCTGCCGGGATTCTCGACAATGTATTAATATCAAAGTAATTCGCGACATGGTTTTTGCTTTTTCATCTATAAATTACATGGCGCCCTAAAATGATCAGTTTCATAATTGCAGGAAATCCGCGATGGTCTCTAAAGTACTTTGTTTTTTTCAAACGGTCCCAAATGCTGTCATAGCTTGAAATTCAATTAAAGATAAACTCTCACTTAAAAGTACATTTTCTCAAAGACACGTCCGCCACACAAAGCATCTGGCAGTTGATCTTATCGATGTGAGATTGTTCTTGCTATCAGGAGGTCCCAGTGACCAGCAAACCAACATGCCAGGGATGGTTGACGCATGCAAACAATGAAAGATGATTCATCCACTAGCAGGACAACTCTCATTTCAAACCACAGGCTGCCTTGAAGGTAGCCTGGACTATGGACACTATTTACTTACTTTACTTTTTTCATGTGTCCTGTTAAACCTCGTAGGACTCTTATTTTGGCTGTCTTGGGACAAGTGTGTTACGCCGTTTGTTGAAAGTCCGTGATGTTCAAGGAATTATTTGATACCATCTATCCATCTGTCACGCGGCTTTACTCGTGCCTTGCAGCCAGCTCTTTTTGTATTGTGAGCGTGCAGCGGTAATTGATCAGGCATCATTTTTATGAGATCACCGAACCACCGTAGAAAAGAAATACGTTTCCCATGATGATTTTGCTAGCACCATGTACAACCTCTACGAACACATTGGAAAAAAGGTTTCAATAGGACGCACTTGTGTTACTTTTTGCACGCCAATTTCGAGTCACATTATCCACAGGGGGACATCGTGCAGTGCAACAAATCGTACACATGTACAATATATGCATATGGTACATATTCTTAAACATGTGTCCACGTCAATTTTACGAGCATTATAAATCACATAAATCGCTGTGTACAGTCTATGAAAGCGGTAATATGAATTTTAACATATCAAAGACAGAACCTTTGAGGCATACCAGATCACCTGGTCCACTTAACATAATTTAAACAATGTCAACTTCATGCAGGCCCAAGAGTTCAAATATCTAGAGCGCATTTTTACAGTTTCTAGAACACTTAATAGAGAAATCGAAACATGGTGTCAAAGGTCTTCTGGTGTGATCTCTCAATTGTCACCGTTGGTTCATCATCCAATCATCAGCTTCTCTATTAAACAACTGGAACTCAGCATATGTATACCAGCTCGGTGCTGCCTGTCTGGGTCTTTCTTTACGACAAAAAACAAGAATAGCACTACTGTCCCACAGACCGCAAGTCGTACGAGCCGACTAGCTGAGTGACACGGCATACCACAAGCCATGGTTAGGCGGTTTGTTAAGAGCAGCATAGACGACGCCTATCAGACTGAAAGTTTACTTTGCTCTAGTGTTTGAGTCTATTAAGATAGACTCGCACATTGGTTAACCACCCTCACTGGCACTTGTCCCAATGTAGCAAAGTAATAAGCTGCTCGAGCCTAGCCCACTAAGCAGGAAATCCTCCTCCCGGCTATATCCAGCTCACGCAAGAGCTGGGACCTGCACATGGGCGTCTGTCTCTGTAGGAGTCAGGTCGACCAAGATTAAGACTGTGCTGCCAGTGTCAAATGTGGTCCTTATACAAGACACACTCAAGGACAATGTCACAGCCTGAAATTTAAAAGGCAAAGGTCAGTCCCATGTAATAATTACCGTCGGGGATGAAGATATTTTCATTGTTCAACCTTCCCCAACTTATAGGTCAGGTACCCATTTACAGATGGGTCAACTGGTGGAGCGGTCGTACCGGGTACGAACTACGGTCACGATTTGTTTTTGTCCGTCCGGGAACTCGAACTCTGGCACATTTTAATACCAGTCTAGTAGGCCAGCTCAATATCGACTAGGGCTACACGCTACTCTGAAATAAAATCTCTTCGAATGGTCAGCGGTGTCACCAACAAATATAGAATGGAGAATGAGGACATACGCACACTTAATAGGAACTTGCTTATGTGTTGAGTAGATTAGCAGGCAGAAAATAGCCTGGTTCGGTCACCTCATGAAAGAGCGTTCTGATCAACTCACTCTATTCGCTGACAACACTTAGTGATCTGGCTACAGGGCACGAGGGAGGCCAGGTGGCAGATGGATATCTGACATGCGAGAAATCCTACAAGGATGCAGTCTTACAACAGCAGATATAACATGCGAGAAATCCTACAAGGATGCAGTCTTACAACAGCAGATATAACATGCGAGAAATCCTACAAGGATGCAGTCTTACAACAGCAGATATAACATGCGAGAAATCCTACAAGGATGCAGTCTTACAACAGCAGATATAACATGCGAGAAATCCTACAAGGATGCAGTCTTACAACAGCAGATATAACATGCGAGAAATCCTACAAGGATGCAGTCTTACAACAGCAGATATAACATGCGAGAAATCCTACAAGGATGCAGTCTTACAACAGCAGATATAACATGCGAGAAATCCTACAAGGATGCAGTCTTACAACAGCAGATATAACATGCGAGAAATCCTACAAGGATGCAGTCTTACAACAGCAGATATAACATGCGAGAAATCCTACAAGGATGCAGTCTTACAACAGCAGATATAACATGCGAGAAATCCTACAAGGATGAAGTCTTACAACAGCAGATATAACATGCGAGAAATCCTACAAGGATGCAGTCTTACAACAGCAGATATAACACACTTAGCTCAAGATTTAAGCTCTCCACGACGCTCACGGGCACAAGAGGGTGAAAACTGAACTGAACACAAATCACATATAGAGAATTTCAGAGGTGAGATGGTGAACAGAGAGAGAGAGAGAGAGAATGAACAGAAAGAGACAGAGATAGTGAATAGATAGAGAGGCAGGAGAAATGTGATGAGGTTGAAAAAAAGATTGAAATAACAGAAATATAAGAATGAAGATAGAAAGAGTTTGTGTATGTATAAATAAATACATGCACGGATGGCAGATAGAGCACGCGGAAGACATCAGCTTCATCGTTTTGGCCTGCATTCGTGAAATGTTAACATTTTTAGGAGAAATGTTAACATTTACAGCCGAGCGTCAAATGTTGGGGAAAATTGGGAGTGTTTAATGATAAGCCTATGCTTCACGTGGCAAAGATAACAGTAAAAAACCATATTAGTTTTCCCAGATGTATATTGGTACCTGCCTTTTTGTTAATTAATACAAAGCAAAGGGAAGGATGCTATTATCCCAACTAACAAAAAAAAAAACAACGTATACATCGTACAATAAAGCCGAAAACATTTTACTTAACTTAACGTCCTTTTACTGGTTTATACGACTCTGCAGAGTCTGTATGCAACCAATCTCTTGCAGGGTGGGTTAACCAATGTGCAAGTCCATCTTAATAGACTCAAACACTAAAGCTAATGTAGCACACCCACTATATCTTTGCCCTGGCCGTGATCTAACTTAGAACATTCTCACACTCATCCACATCATCATGACCAAACTCAGTAAATGACATATCACACAGCAGGTGGCATGTTTATTATATCATACTCATATCATAGAATGAGTAGAGAAATTACAAACACAATATAATACATATCATCTTAACTAAACATTCTACTAAAACGGGAATTGTAAGCATTAGCTATTGATGGAATTCCCAACTATCTAAAAACCCAGTTCTATTGCCTTGCAATTACATCACACACACATCGCCTTAACTGCGTCTTCAACACACCTTATCAAATACTCTTCCTTACTGAAATCCCCTCAGGCGGGCGATCTCGACATAACTCGTTCACAATGTGTCCTTGCTTACAAACACACTTTCAGATTATCTATTAATGCAAAACTCACACACCTATTTGAGCGATCCTGTTCTATTACTAAACATTCGTCCAACCGTCTATCAATCGCTCCTCTATCTAAGTCGGTGAGTTAAACATACTATCCACATTCCGTCTCTCTCTCTCTCTCTCTCACTCTCCATCTCTCCTCCAGCCTCTCTCTCTCCAGCCTCTCTCCATCCCTCTATCCAGCCTCTCTCTCTCCAGCCTCCCGAGCTAAACTTTGTCTCGAGTTATATATCCTCAAGCAAGGCCAGAGCTTGACCAATCGATCTCAGGTATGGTCATCTTCAATCCCAATTGGAACGAAACACTTTGCACACCTGTCACTCATTCTCTCGCAGCAAGCCCCGCTGCCAATTTCGTCTGTCAATCAATCTCCCCCTACCAAAATCGAAAGGCCAGTGGTCAGTTTCTACCTGTCCACATTCCTTAACCCAACTGTTCTCCTTTGCTGAGACGGTGAGTGACCTTGATATGCATTCAGGTAGCTTTAAGCTTTAACATGTTCAGGCATCCTAAACTCCCCTTGCTCCGGCGGGAACTGTTACACTAAGTAGACCCGCAGTCAGTTAGGCGTTGTCTATAGCTGATCTTAACAAACCACCTGTCGAAGGTACACATACTTTTGGTATAATTTTAGCTAAAACTGTTGACGACAGTGATGACGCAACAGCGGCGATAATGATAGTCACACTGACCTAATTAGTTGTTCCTCTTCTGTCACTAAGGTGTAGATTGTTTTCTGTTTTCTTGTGGCTGTTAGTTACTATAGGAGGGTTTTAGCCAACTCAATGTCCTACTGTGCTTAGTCGATTCTTGTGGTATGCCTGTCAGGTTACATTATTACAATGCTTCCTACTTCTGGCCCCGGTAACACACATGCGGGTGATGATGATAATAATATTGGTAATAATTATATTCTGCATGTTATATTAATGACGAGGAGATGAATATTGGAAAATTTAAAACATCGAACTGATTTCATTACACCTAGGTGGCGCCTCCCTCCCCCCCCCCCCCCCCCCTACGTGCTCAATCCCTTTCATTTGGTGGAAGTGTCAACGATGGAGCACGAACTTTGCAGGACCCGCGGAAACTCGAAAATGTGTTCCTCGATTTCGGCAGGTGTCCATTTACAGATAGGTCGACTGGGCGAAGCTGTCATTTACAGATAGGTCAACTGGGCGTAGCTGTCATTTACAAATAGGTCGACTGGGCGAAGCTGTCATTTACAGATAGGTCGACTGGACGAAGCTGTCATTTACAGATAGGTCGACTGGGCGAAGCTGTCATTTACAGATAAATCAACTGGGCGAAGCTGTCATTTACAGATAGGTCGACTGGGCGAAGCTGTCATTTACAGATAGGTCGACTGGGCGAAGCTGTCATTTACAGATCGGTCGACTGGGCGAGGCTATCATTTACAGATAGGTCAACTGGACGAAGATGTCATTTACAGATAGGTCGACTGGGCGAAGCTGTCATTTACAGATAGATCAACTGGGTGAAGCTGTCATTTACAGATAGGTCAACTGGGCGAGGCTATCATTTACAGATAGGTCAACTGTACGACGATGTCATTTACAGATAGGTCGACTGGGCGAAGCTGTCATTTACAGATAGGTCGACTGGGCGAAGCTGTCATTTACAGATAGGTCAACTCGGCGAAGCTGTCATTTACAGATAGGTCGACTGGGCGAAGCTGTCATTTACAGATAGGTCGACTGGGCGAAGCTGTCATTTACAGATCGGTCGACTGGGCGAGGCTATCATTTACAGATAGGTCAACTGGACGAAGATGTCATTTACAGATAGGTCGACTGGGCGAAGCTGTCATTTACAGATAGATCAACTGGGTGAAGCTGTCATTTACAGATAGGTCAACTGGGCGAGGCTATCATTTACAGATAGGTCAACTGTACGACGATGTCATTTACAGATAGGTCGACTGGGCGAAGCTGTCATTCACAGATATGTCGACTGGGCGAAGCTGTCATTTACAGATCGGTCGACTGGGCGAAGCTATCATTTACAGATAGGTCAACTGGACGAAGGTGTCATTTACAGATAGGTCGACTGGGCGAAGCTGTCATTTACAGATAGGTCAACTGGGCGAAGCTGTCATTTACAGATATGTCGACTGGGCGAAGCTATCATTTACAGATAGGTCAACTGGGTGAAGCTGTCATTTACAGATAGGTCAACTGGGTGAAGCTGTCATTTACAGATATGTCAACTGGGCGAAGCTGTCATTTATAAATAGGTCGACTGGGTGAAGCTGTCATTTACAGATAGGTCGACTGGGCGAAGCGGTCATTCCGTGAACAAAACTCACTACATGTCCTGCCATAGCACACCGTGATTTGAGCATACAATAGCCGCTAAACCACAACCTTCCCACAGCACAATATCGATGGTGTTGATTTGTGTAAAACTGATGATGATGTTACGAGAATGATAATGGATGCTTGTGTACGTCTGACATGCACATTCAGTCTCCACCCCAAAACACATTCTCTTCCCTAGCGACCACTAACACAACACCTTCACTTCCCTAGCGACCACTAACACAACACCTTCAGCTCCCTAGTGACCACTAACACAACACCTTCAGTTCCCTAGGACCACTAACACAACACCTTCAGTTCCCTAGTGACCACTAACACAACACCTTCACTTCCCTAGCGACCACTAACACAACACCTTCACGTCCCTAGCGACCACTAACACAACACCTTCAGTTCCCTAGTGACCACTAACACAACACCTTCAGTTCCCTAGCGACCATTAACACAACACCTTCACTTCCCTAGCGACCACTAACACAACACCTTCACTTCCCTAGCGACCACTAACACAGCACCTTCACTTCCCTAGCGACCACTAACACAACACCTTCACTTCCCTAGCGACCGCTAACATCTTCACCTTCTCTCCCCTAGTTGCCGCCAACGTCTACATTAGGTACAAGCAAATGACTGAAGTTTTAAACCTGTTAGCTGCAGAGAAGGGAGATAAACGGATGAATAAGGCTTCGCTTGTAATTGGCTTCATATCAGCTTTTGGACTCACAGTGGTAGCAAACTTCCAGGTAAGTTTTTTTGTCTATTTAGCTAAATACTATCTACTCGTATCTACTTGTTTTACTAACTACTAACCAGTTATCTACCTCTTTGACTAACTACTAAGCAGCTATTTACCTTTTTGACTAGCTACTGTTTGCTTTTGGTATCCTCGTTTTTACATCCTCGTCTGTCCCTTCTTCCTTGTTGATGATACTTCCTAGGTATGTAAAATACATCTACCTCGTCCAAAGGCATTCCCCTCAACCTGATTGGTTATGTGTTTGCTGCATTGACCCTAATTATTTTTATCTTTTCCTCATGGCTCTTCAAACTGACCTGTTTAGAGGTACAAATTCAGTCTATACAGTTTCCTTTGTATTTGGCTTTGGCTATGGGACAGAAGGGCTATGTTATCCGCAAAATCCAGGTCCTCCAGCTGTTTATTCAAGGTCCACTGGATTCTATTTCTCGCACTTGTTGTTACTTTCATAATCCAGTCCACTGTCAGGATGAACAGGAAAGGCGACAGTAGACAACCCTGTCGTAGCCCTGATTTAATTTTTAATGGCTATGTGAGTTATCCTTCGTGTATAACTCTACATTGCATACTTTCATTCGTCTGTCTAATTATGTTTGTGAGCTTTTGAGGAATTCCATAGTGCCTCAGTAGTTTCTAGAATATCTCTGCCCAAACTGTCGAAAGCCTTTTCAAAATCAACCAAATTGGTGTACAAACTCGAATTCCATTCCAATGATTGCTCCATAATTATCAGCAAAGTGGCCATCTGGTCAATGCATGATCTATTCTGTTTGCAGCCCGCCTGCTCATCTCTTATCTTGTTATCCACTGCCTTTCTCAACTTTTCAAGTATTACTCTATTTAACACCGTTGCTGGCACTGATAATAACATTATTCCTCTATGGTTTTTGCATACCTGTAGATCTCCCATCTTAGGCAATTTCACCAGGTAGCCCTCTCTCCAATCTTTGGGTAAGTTTTCATGCTCCCAGATGGCGCCTATCAGGTTGTGGAGCATGTTAGTAGATGTTTCAGCATCTGCTTTTATGGCTTCCGGTGATATCATCAGGTCCTTTTGCTTTTCAGTTCCTTAGAAACTCTATTGTTCAACTAATCTCTTCTTTACTTGTATTATCACAGTTGACCGACAGGTCCTCCTCTTCTGGTCGGATGTCTGGTTGGTTGTCTGGTGATGGTCTGTACAAAAGCTCTTCAAAGTATTATACCGATCTTTTCTTCTGTTCTTCAAGGTTAGTTATTTTTTTTCCCAAGTATTTTTCAGTGGTCTACCTTGTTGTTGATACTTTACCCGATAGTTTCTTGGTAGTCTCATATAGACCTGTCATATTTCCCTTTCCTGCAGCCTCTTCCGCTTCCTCAGCCAGGCCTTCAATGTAAAGTCTTTTGTCCTCCTTTGGTGCTCTTGTTAACCTCCTTGTTGCTCTCTACCTTTTCTGTGCTGTACTTTTTGCGGCTCTCGTTTTACTATTTAGTAAGGCCACTTTCTTATTTCGCCTCTTCTTGATCTTAGTAATTGTTTCTGCTGTAAGCCATTCTTTATGCTCCCGTTTCTTGATTCCTAGCACTTCCTCACATGCAGTTTTCTATGTACTTTGTACTTGTTCCTATTTATCCTCAATGCTTGCCCCTTCATCTAGCAGCTCCAGTGCTTGATATTTATTCCTGAGTGTTGTACAGAACTCGTTTTTCTTATCATCTTCTTTCAGGTATTGTACGCAGTACCGTGACCTGCTGACTTGCATCGTTCTGTTTATCCCCCCTAACTTCAGCTGTTCCTTTGCAATAACTAAAACGTGGTCTTAGGCCATATCTGCCACCCTGTTGAACCTGGCATTTAATAATGATCGTCTAAACTTGGAGTTTACGCAGATGGGATCAATGTGATGCTTCGTTTTCTGGTCTGGGGATACCCATGTTGCATTATGAATGGCCTTGTGAGCAAACATACTTCCTCCTATGACCAATTTGTTTTCTGGTCTGGGGATACCTTATGAATGGCTCTGTGTGCAAACATACTTCCTCATATGACCAATTTGTGTCCTGCACAGAAATTTGCAAACTGCTCTACGTTTTCATTTAGGACTCCGAATTCACCCCCGCCCCGCTCCCTTCCCCTCCCCATGATCTCCTCATATCCAACGTTGTAGTGTCCTATTTGTGCGTTGAAGTCTCCCATAAGTATGCTAATGTCACTCCTCCCTGTCTCCTCCACTAGTTGCTGTAATCTGCTGTAGAAAACCACTTTAATTGTGTCTTCCTTTTCCTTTGTTGGGACATATCCCTAATTATATTTAGTTTATCCGACTTGTTCTTTGTTCTAAATGTAGCCATCAACAGTCGTGATCCGGCTGCTCTCCACTCTATGAGCGCACTATGGAGTTTCACTGAGAGCATAAGGGCCACTCCCTCTGTGTGTGGTGGGCTTTTTTCTTCCCCATGTCCTGAGTATATCAGTCTCCCCTGTTGCCAATAGTACCTTTCCTGACTGAGTCCATATATTCTCACTCAGCCTAAGAATACTAATGACATATCGCTCTGTCTGTCTGTCTGTCTCTCTCTCTCTCTCTCTCTCTCTCTCTCTCTCTCTCTCTCTCTTGCAGTCTGCGCTGTCTGCTCCTCCTCCCACATGGTTCTAACATTCCAGGTGCCGAGTCTGGAAGCTTCTTTGTCGAAAGAAAGGTAGTCGACAGTCCAGCTTCCTTTCAGGTTTGGGCGAGCCGCGTCATAGGCCTTGCTGAGGGGACCATTCCCTTGAAGGACGACTTTGGGTTTGTTTTGGTTGTCATTTTTTGTAGCAATTGTTTTTTGATGAGCGTGAGTAGCTGGCCCAACGATCAACCTTCCTTCTGTCTCGTCCGGACTTAGGACCGGCCTTGGCGGAGATTTGAAAATTGAAAAGGAATACTAGTAATCAATCAGACAGATTAACGATAACAATATATATATATATATATATATATATATAGACACAAGGACAAGAAGAAAAACAAAACATATTTGGTATTCCCTTGTTAGACGCAAGGGCATGATGAACAACAAAACATTTAAGCTCAACAATCAAGGTAGTTTTCCCTTAGAGGTACAAGGGCATGAAGAACAACAAAACATTTAAGCTCAACAATCAAGGTAGTTTTCCCTTAGAGGTACAAGGGCATGAAGAACAACAAAACATTTAAGCTCAACAATCAAGGTAGTTTTCCCTTAGAGGTACAAGGGCATGAAGAACAACAAAACATTTAAGCTCAACAATCAAGGTAGTTTTCCCTTAGAGGTACAAGGGCATGAAGAACAACAAAACATTTCCTAATCAACCAAGGTAGTTACCCTGGACAGTGATGATGTTAGACACTTTTTTGTTCTAGACCTCAGATATGTTTAAGTCTAGTAGACACCTTCCTCGCTGCCTTTCTTTCATTAACAGTAAAATCCAGGTACAAATATACAAATGGGTTGGAGGAAGCGTGTCGATAATGAGGATCGAACTGGACACAGTTGCGTGGGTAACGCGGGATCTGCCACTCTCTTACTCAGATGTTCACGTGCGTAATCTATGTTTATTCTTCAACATAAACAAAGTATGACTTCATGATTTATTTCCATTGATGTGGCCAACAGGATGAGAAATAAAGGTCACTTGCTCCTGTTGTCGTAATTCACCGTACAGACTAGGTCTCCGATAGAAACAAATGAACCGATCATCTTCTTCCTGGATGTTCATCTGTAAAAGGACGTTGTGATGTTCGGTCGTAATTTACAGCGAGTCTGCGGCATTTGCGTCTTTTGAGCAGGCTCATCTGATTAAATTTTGTTTTTTCGAGTATGGGTTTGCCTTCCCACTTCGATCTCTTCTATTAGCCACACTACACTGGTACAACTTGTTTCCAGGGCTGTTGCTTGGAGACAGAATAGGGTCTTGGTCAACTGTAGTTCACTAATCCTGATGCATTCATTGTGCTGCATCTTCGGTCTCAAGCAGCGATTTGAACCCATGTCTTTGTTGTCAAAGATCAACGTCCGAACCAAACCAAAATTGGGCCAGCGGTTACTTGTGTATGATACATGGCAAATCAAAATGATTTAAGCTTGTGACCAAAGTTCAAATCATCAACTATACAATATCATCATCATTACCCCCTGGTTTATCAGTTATGATACTAGTTGTTAGGTTGTCTGAGTACGTCTCTCTATTTGACCATATTCTCTGGATGATCAGTCCTGATACTAGTTGTTAGGTTGTCGGAGGACGTCTCTCTATTTGACCATATTCTCTGGATGATCAATCCTGATACTAGTTGTTAGGTTGTCTGAGTACGTCTCTCTATTTGACCATATTCTCTGGATGATCAGTCCTGAGACTAGTTGTAAAGTTGTCTGAGTACGTCTCTCTGTTTGACCATATTCTCTGGATGATCAGTCCTGAGACTAGTTGTAAAGTTGTCTGAGTACGTCTCTCTGTTTGACCATATTCTCTGAATGATCAGTCCTGAGACTAGTTGTAAGATGGTCTGAGTGTGTCTCTCTGTTTGACCATATTCTCTGAATGATAAGTCCTGAGACTGGTTGTAAAGTTGTCTGAGTACGTCTCTCTATTTGAACATATCGTCTGCATCTCTGTTCATTTAAGCATAGGTTCATACTTGAATGCCTATGTATGTCTGAAATGTAAAAATGAGATTTGGTTGCCCTATTCCCCTTTTCCCCTAAATCTTGCCCTCTTGTATCCTTTGTTGAAGACTTTAATGTCTCATATTGTGGTCCAGCCAACTAAATCTTCCTTTCTGTATTATTTTCAATATTTGTTTTTGTACCCCTACTTCAGTGAGGTCATTGTAATTGGATCTTTTTTCTGTCCAACTCACTCTTTCCATTCTACGGTATCACCACATTTCATACGTTTCATCCTTCTTCGCTAGTCCAGTTTTCCGCCTCATAAGTGCAATTGACAATATATGAGTGGTCATTATCCTTTCCTTCAGTTGTATCCTGATATTCATTGAAGTTCGCAATTTCTGTTTTTTCTCTGAAGCCCTGTTTTTCTAATGCAATCCGTCTTACAATGTATGTCTCATTCCTGGCATCCGTTATGGTTTGTCTTAAATATATAAACTTCTGTATTTGTTCGATTATTTCTCCATGTATAATTATATTTATTTGCTTTTGTTGATTGGATATTACCGAAGTCTTTGTCTTCAATGTGTTTATTATATTATACAATATGTTTGACAGTATTTCATCACAGTGAAGATTATCAATGCCTCTGAATGAATATGTTTTTATCTTCTAGACAGTGGACATGCGAGCAGCACACTACACAGGGGCAGCCTTGGCATTTGCTTTAGGCATGGTCTACTGCTGGATGCAAACTTCTTTATCGATCAAGCACAGTAGATGGACCTGTGTGGCTATCAGCCAGTTGGTCAATAGTGTTGTACTAACAGTTTGCATTATAGTCTGTATCCTTTGTTAACTATGTGAAATATCTCCAAACAGTATAGTTTGCATCATTTATCCTCCACACGCTTTTCCTCTCCTCCACACCCTTTCCCTCTCCTCCACACCCTTTTCCTCTCATCCACACCATTTTCCTCTCATCCACACACTTTTCCTCTCCTCCACACCCTTTTCCTCTCCTCCACACCCTTTTCCTCTTATCCACACCCTTTTCCTCTCCTCCACACACTTTTCCTCTCCTCCACACACTTGTCCTCCCCTCCACACGCTTTTCCTCCCATCCACACGTTGTTCCTCCCCTCCACACCCATCTTTTATCCACCACACGCTTTTCCTCTCCTCCATATCCTTTTCCTCTCCTGCACACACTTTTCCTCCTCCACAAACTTCTCCTCCTGTCTGCACTCTTCTCTTCAAATGTTATGACATTCATCACCTTGTCTTGGACTTCCAGCCACAGATCTCACACATACCAATATCTAGCTGTTATCATTATATAAATATTACAAGTGGACTACTAGCTAAGGCGAACACAGTAACTTTCACATTTATTGTTTCTGAAGTCTGTTCATTTAAATAATGATCATAATATCATACGATAACCACACCACTGATCCACTAACAACTGAACTCTAGAGTATAAACTCCTTAACGTGGACAAGTTGTGATCAGCAAATCTGTGTACAAATACTATGAACATACAGGTCCTGGAACCAGATTTGTAAGTATCCTAAACATTACTGTCTGTTCAGTGTGCAAAGAAACAACATGCGATTATTGTATGTGAGAGTGTAAGTTATAATTGTATCATGTATCAAAGTAAATAAATGTTGATGATACAACTACAATGCTGCGATCCTGCTATTCCATAAGGCAGATCAGTACCTGATACCAGGAACTATAGACAGTCCTTAGAAAGTGCTATTCAGCGCCTTTCCTGGTTTGTCTTTCTGCCTTCCATTTGGCTATTAGTAGTAAGGTTCTGGGGGGTTTACTTCTTGGAGCCTACTAAACATGGGGAAGGTGCAGTTCTGTGGTATCCAGCCTTCTGGCATTTCCATGCCAGTGTAGGACTTGCACTCTGTCCCTTACGGTTTTGAAACTGTTACACTCCTGTCATCCGCTCTAAGAGGTATGTTATCATCGATTTGGTTATAGAAAATGAAATATCTGAGAAAAGCCAGCAATGTCACAAAAGAGATATAAATGTGAATTATTGTATTAGAATTATAGTAAGACTTACTACTTGTGCTGAATACATAATAAAACAGAATAAAAGACGGCTCGCTCATCTCATGAGAATATAACCTAATCAACTGCTATAATAATAATAGTTCCATATCGCGAGAGAAGATGCCGACAGCATCAGACTATCTCTGCGAAATATGTGTTCTCTGATCAATGTAAAGACCAATTCCGGAAAGGCACACCCTGCCACATTCAGAGAACTCATTCAGTAGAATCGTTGTGAATATTGGTTTTTCGGGCTAGCACGCTTTCGCTGAGCCACTGCGCTGGCTGAACTCGCTGTGATCTGAGCACCTTCAGTGATACTAGCTCGCCAGGTGGTACAGTCTTGTGTAAGCATCTCCCAGAAGGCGACATCAATATTTATCAAGCATTTCAGAGACATTTCCAATGAGTATCTGTAGTGTTTATTCTGCCCCTCCCGGTGAGCTTCTGCCTGTTTTGAGCTCACCGTATGACAGCTGCTTGGGGATGCGCTCATCTGACATGCAAACAACATGGTCCGTCCATCGTAGCTGAGACAATTTCAGAAGTGTATAGATGCTCAACAAGTTAGTATTACTAAGAATTTCATAATTGGGTACATTGTCCTGCCAACTTATCCTGAACAGCCTACACAGACAGCTCAAGTGAGAACGTCTGGGCTGTCTGGCATGTCTGCTATAGGGTCCATGTTGCACAGGTACGCAGCAGTGGATAATACCACAACACGGCACACTTTTATCTTGGTGGCGACACTGTTGTCTATTCCAGACGTTTGCTTGCGTCAACATCTACTGCGCGCATATAACACAAGGAGAACCGGTTAGAAGACAAGAGGAAAGTCATGTGACAAATCGATGGATGACACACATAAATCCTGCAAGTTCACGTGTTTACAACGAAGAGAAGACAGACTATACCCATGACACTTAGCGACACAAATGAGCGGAAATTAAAGTCATGAAATGTGTGTTAACAGTGGCATATATTTCCCTGTTTTACTATTGTCCTCATCAGCTGCCCTCAAATGCTGCCATCAGCATGTATCAAACAGTTTACACGCAGATGATTTTGCTATATGGACAGCCAAAGAACATGCAACAATAGCCTCATACTTGCTCCAAAAGACTGTAGAGAAGGTACAGAACTGAATAAAAGAGTTGGGACTGAAAATAAACTACACCAAAAACCTCAACCATTCTCTTTTTACTCTCCCCCAAAAGGAAACAATTACAATAAAGATATGAAACCAACAAATGCCCCAGTTGGACACACTCACATTCCTTGTAGTCACATTTGACTGGAGACTTAATTGGAAGTCAAATAAAGAGAAAATCCAGACAAGGGCCATAAAAAGACTCTCAGTGATGACAAAACTGGCTGGTACAACGAAGGGAGCCAACAATAAAATTCTCAAGCAAGTCTACACTGGACATAAGGATATAATGGAGAGAACAGCACAAAGAATAGAAGCCAGAAAATGACAGCATAGACAAACTTAGCAGAGATGGGCAGACAAAGATCTTCAGACTCACGAACAGGTCCATGTAGACTCAATACCCACCTCCACAGAATGGGTCTCAGAGATACTGCTGCTTGCGATTGTGGAGCACCCAAGCAAACGCCAGAACATATTCTGCAAGAATGCCCTACCTATGTATACCAAAGCGAGACAGTCTGGCCTAGGAGAGCGACCATGCTCGAAAAGCTGTAGGGAACCGACGAAGACCTGAAACGCAGTCTCTTTCGTAAACCTCACCGAACTAGATGTATAAGCATCAGTTGATCGATGAAGAAGAAGAATTGTTGTCCTCTTTGTGAGTAAGGCCTTAAACAAAACATTGAAACCAAATAGTATGTTCATTCATTCCTCACATTTCTGTGTCTGTGTATTCTCTGATACACAATTTTCTGAGTGTTTGTGAACGTTTGCTATATTCAAAGTTAAGCTTTCAGAAATACTTGTAAATGTCCTAATGTTTTACTTGACCACTTAACGAGGTGGTCCTGAGAGCTCCACTGGGTTCTTTGCGTATGATAAAGACAAGAATAGCACCACTGTCCCACATGGAGCATGTCGTAAGAGACGACTAACTGTGTGACATGGATAACATCGGCCATGGTTAGGTGGTTTGTTTAGAGCAGCTGAGATGGCACTTAATATGCTGCGCGTCTACTTTGCTCTTGTGTTTGAGTCTATTAAGATGGACTCACATCGCTTAAACACCCTCCTTGGCACTTGCCCCAAAGCAGCGGAATAATAAGCTGCACGAACCTAGTCCGCTAAGCAGAAAATCCTCTTCCCGGCTACATCCAACTCACGCCAGGTTGACTAAGACTTAACGAAGCAGTTATCTCGTTTGGAACAAAAATAAATCATATAAATATCTAATACGATGCATTGTTCTCCACCAGGATTCCCTGAGGGTAGTGTACCTAATATCTACGATCTCTGAATGGTTAACTGCAGCATCCATCGTGACATTTGTGCTAACATTTTACAGAGATTTCTCCAATGTTTGCCTCAAGTCTCCCAGTGTCAGGATTATGAATCCAGATGCGGTGTTGAAGGTTTGTCTTCCCGAAAGCGTATCTGTCAAATGTGAATACTCTTCTACTTTCTAGTCATAAGATAATGCAGAATTTCTTCAGTTTATGGCAGTAGTTCCTAAAACTAAAGCTAGCCACTCACAGGGAGCCTGCATCAACGCCCTTTTGTGCACTTAAGCAGTCGTGATTTCCGTAGAAATATGTTTTTCGTGATGAAGAACTTGAACAAGTCAGAGAATTCTAATACTTGGACAGCGTGTTCACACAAGATGGAAGGCTAGATAGTGACGTGAAGTCAAGAACACGGAAAGCTAGTGCGGTTTCATATCGGCTAACACCATTACTAAGACACAAACACATTCCAATGAAGACGAAATAGTATTTTTATGCAAACTCTCTGCTACCAGTGTCAGACATGGACTCTCATCTAGGCAAAAGAAAAATCATGGTATGCGAAATGAGGTGTTTGAGAAAGACTTTCGGAGTCCCAAGGCTGGACAGAGTACGAAACAACGTAATCTGACACATGGTGTGTGCTACACCGTACATGGAATGCATAGAAAGACAGAGAATAAAATGGTTCGGACACCTCCCAAGAATACATGCAAAGTTACCAGCTGCTCGTATCTACAATACCAGACATCAGGGTTGCAGAGCAAGAGGCAGACCACGTAAAAGATGGATAGATAGTGTTAGTGAGAGACTGGAGAAACACAGAATGACAACTTTAGCGACAAAGCAGGCACACGACATGAAGCTACACCTCCCAACGGCGTCTAACCACAAAAGTGGATAGAAGAAGATGATGATGATGATAATGAAGTTGCTAGCACACGCACAACCAACTTTACTCTTATTCGCCTTATTATTCTGCTCCCTGTTTACTTATACTACTCGGATGAACTAGTTTTAAAACAGAAAGAATAAAATAATTATAAAGCATGAACACTTTATCTCAAATAGAATACAAAGTGTATTTACTAAGAATCAGACATGTATATGTCACTTCTAGAACACAGTTTGGGTATATAAAATAGTATTTGTTCAAATAACCACATATTCGATGTTCAAATATAGTGCAATTAACTTACTGAGAAAAGAATGAAAGAGTTGCCATCTTGGTTTGAAAGAAAGCTCTAGAAACAATACGTCTTGTGTGGTACAGTAATGCAAGACTGAGTTTATCATTTTATGGCAATTGGAAGAAGAAGAGAAGGAGAAAGAGGATGACAAGGAGAAGAAGAAGAAGAAGAAGAAGAACAACAACAACAAGGAAGAAAAGGAAGACAATGAGAAGAAGAAGAAGAAGAAGAAGAAGAAGAAGAAGAAGAAGAAGAAGAAGAAGAAGAAGAAGAAGAAGAAAAAGGAGGAGGAAGACAAGGAGAAGAAGAAGAAGAAGAAGAAGAAGAAGAAGAAGAAGAAGAACAACAACAACAACAACAACAACAACAACAACAACAACAACAAGGAGGAAAAGGAAGACAATGAGAAAAAGAAGAAAAAGAAGAAGAAGAAAGATATACATGTGAATTAGTGTTAAGCGTGTATGCCTCGTCCCAACCTACACAGTCAGTTCTAATAAAAAAAAAAAAGCTCAACAATTTAGAAAATGATCTTGTGTATATACATTCTACTTGTGTACAGGAATGCTAATATCTTGTTGCTAGGTAACAAGAAGTCGAACTGCGCAAGTATTGAAAATCAAAAATGTGAAAGAACGTTTCTGTTCTCATGTAGTATCTGATGAGCCATACCGGTCCAAGTTGATATACTTGTTGCTATGTTCCTGTCTATTAATATGTTAATTGGTCTGTTTGTTTCTTCAGGTGTATCGTTCATCAACATCATGTGCTCTCAGACAGGACGATACAGTTGATGTGTGATTTTTTATTTGATTTTTTGGTACCGAGAAAGCGTCACATCGAGATGGAAATATGGAACGAGCGAGACAGATTTAGTCAGTGAAGATAGAAAGTAGATGATAGAGTGATAAATTCTGAATGTTTTGTGATATTATCTACTTGACATAAGATGTATATTTTTGTTGTTGGTGTGAATGCAATGTTTTCAATGAAGCTGTTGCAACATTGAACACTCGTGGCTCCTCTAAATGACGAGGGATGTATTCATACACTGTAAGACAATCAACTCTGAGACCAATCCATTTTTTTAAGTAAAAAATGCATTCATGTCTAAAAAAAAAAAATTATAAAATGTTACTTTATTATGTTTGTAACATAAAACTTCTGACTTGCAGCTTTTTCTTCAGCTTGTGTCGCATCAGATCACCACAAAACATAGGCTAACGTTACATTCAAGGATGTTATTCTATAGTTAGTTGTCCATCGCAAGCAATGATAACCATATCATGTGCCGGCTATTTTTGTGTCTTGCTAATGTAACTTTAGCTGTGTTTAGATTACAGTGAAAAGAAACTACGCTGTCACCAACCTCCTTCTCTCGTCCTGAGCTACCTTGAACTAGTGGCATGACGATCAGTAGAGACGACTCGAGGTAACTCACGATGCAGGTACTCTAGTCGTTTCTTCTTTGAGACCAGGAGTCGACTGAAACTTGCGAGATTCGATCTCTCCCCGTTTCCATTCTTTGCTTTGAGAGGCGAGTTACTTACCTATCCACACCGTATTACTACCATTTTTAATTTTAGAGAATGAACTATCCCGCCGTCTTGATTGCTGCATGGATAAGACGCTGTGACCATATGAACGTACTGCACTGCTTGCTACAGACAAGCTTACATATTAGTCTTGAATAAAGCTACATATGTTTTAGGTAGAGAGGTCAACGTCAAATATTGACAGAAAGATCAAGATGTCCATCAGGTTTATCATCTCACTAGTGCCCCGCAGCAGCCAACAGTTACACATACAACAGAAGAAATTTAACATACAGCACAATATTGGTACATTCTGTTATAAAAAATGTATTTATGTTTATTCCCACCTTCTTGCCATTGTATTTTAAACAGATCAACATTTTTTTAAAGAAAAAGATCATTCAAAGTTTCCACGGCACAGCATCGCTTTATCTAATTTGTCCACTGTCATGACGTGGCGGGAGAACGTGCAATCTTTTCAGGCGCCATCTGTGTGGTCAATATTAATTTAAATCCGTGTCTTTGTAGTGCCTCTTTAACACCATCATCTACTTCTTGGTCTTTCTCATGCTTTCAAGCCCTGCTGTCCATTTATATAAGCTTACACAACAGATAGGTGTAGACACATTTCTGTCATATTATACAGCAAGTCGGAGTAAAGACATCTTTGTCATATTACCAAGCCACTGGCAGCATATTCCCAGACGATGGCAAAATTGACAAGACACCTTTTCTCGCTGGAATGCCACATTAAGTTATATGTAAATAGAATAAGGCTGCATTCAAAAAACGTCAATTAGATGCACTTCAAGATGTTCATTATTTTATTTGTTAAATCTAACGCTAGTGGCGTCACTCAGGTAGGAAGTTAATGTACTTTATAAAGTTGCATTACAACTTTATTATAACCATAGTAGTGTTAAAATAGCCCTTATGACCTACTAATGTTTTATTGTTGGCCGTCAGTCGGGGGGTGTTATTTCCTTTAATTCTTCTTTCCCTCTTTGCTATTTCAAATATGTTCTTTTAAGAGCAAATTAAAAATAATAAAACATGAACAAATACGTATTCATTAAAAATGAAAGCATTTGTTTTGCAAAATGTAGGTTCATTTAATATGGTGCACTGTAAGGCCGCAAATGGAATAAACTTGCTGTATACAGACTCTGTAAAGCCTTTTAAACAAGTATAATGAAGTTAAGTTAAGTTCAGGAATCTCATAATCAATATTTTCAAGTCCATAAACAAATCTTTCAATTTGTGTCTTGAAAACTTGCGAGGCTGAAAAAAAAATGTTTTTCTGTGAATGTTTTGCATTTATATTTTGAATGGATAAAACAGGTAAACATGTCCGTAATGAATTCCACTACTTCGTTGAACGAATGTGTACAAATTATAGATGAGAGCAACAACTGATCAAGAATTGATGGTTCAAGTGTGTGTACAATATGCGTGTCAATCATCAACAATTCTGCTTCAATGAACCACATCTTTATTTCACACGATGTGATTGCCAGCTCCATGCACAACTCTACTTAGTGATCTTATTAAAACATGCATATAAAGGTTTGTAAGGGACCTCGGGATCAAAAAATTAAAGATTTGGGAATATATTGTAGAAATTGTTTTGGTTAGATTGCCTGAATGCATAATAAATACATTTCTAATGTTCCTACTTCCTAGTCTACCTGTACTTCTACAGGGGTGAATGCCCCTGTGCAGGTAGGTCCCAGCTCTGGTATGATCTGGATGTAGCCGGGGTGTGAATTTCCTGCTTAACGAGCTAGGCTCAAGCAGCTTATTACTCGGCTGCGCTGGGACAAGTGCCGCGGAGGGTGGTTAATAGACTCAAACACTAAAGCAAAGTAGACCTGCAGCCTGTTGGACGCCATCTATGCTGCTCTAAACAAGCCACGTAATCATTTTTAATGATAGGAAGTATTTGAAAGTCTTCAGGAATAAATATGGAAGATAAAAACGTAATGATAACTAAGAAAGATAAAAAGGTTAATTAGATAAAGCTTGCTTAATAAGATTGGCAAATAACCCAGACAATATAGCGTATTTAAAGTCATAATGTAATCATTTTAAAAATCATCAATTTTGTAACATTATTCATTTAAAAAATGAGCCAAGATTTTACAGTTTGGTTTCATATTCTTTGTTATTTATCAATACTGTCTCACACATTAATGGCGCTAATTGCTGATGTTTGTTTTTAGTACATTACAAATTTTATAAAGATGCATTATCGAGCATACATTTGTCCATTTTTAAGTTGCTAATTGAAAAGAAATTAAACAGAGAACCTTATTTCTGGGATTTTTCTATGTATTTTTGTTACAACCAGACTTTTCTGGTATTTTTATGAAAATGTTCTCAATGTGACAATAGTATCTTGTTATTTGACAATGTCGTTGAATTGCATTTTTTTAATTACACAATGATTGCTCATTCATACAAGCAGTTCCTAATCTTTAGTAGAATGGGAACCCTCATTTTATAGTAGTTGTGTTTATTCGTACGTTCTCGAGGTCCAAGTGACAGAGCAGATAGAGCGCCTCTTGTTTTTTTAAGCACAGGAACCGGATTAAGCTGCAGTCACAACATGCTCAAATCTAGTAAAGTAAAAGTAAAGTATCCCACAGCATTACTGCCGTAGGGGTGTGAGGTGTTAGCGATCTCACATTTCAAAGGCTCGGCTATATGAGATCGTCCTCTCCCTCGCCACTTTTACTTCCCGGACTGAACCGGTACCCATTTAAGGCTGGGTCGACTCGGGAGCCATTGCGGTCTGAAAAAAACATTACCGCCTCAACTGGGGAATGAACCCAGAACCACTCAGATGCGAAGCCAGCGCGATAACCACTGCGCTACGCGGCTCAAATCTACCCAACTGTAAATTGGCACCTAAATGACATTACATGTAAGTTGACAAGACAGATAAGACTGGAGCTGGTTACCCCATCTAACAAAATTCTGAGACCATGTACGACGATCTCCCCCCCCCCCCCTAATGGCTACTCCATCATTATGGGACTACCAATATTTGTATTCAGCAGCAACAGGTCTACCCTCATGTGTGTGCAGCCTTACATTTGGAAGCAGATGCACTATATTATTTGTAATGCTCATGAACACGTTATATATTTCAGTATATGTATCCTTATGTACTTCGATGCCCCACTGGCTGCAGAATCTCTATATCCAATTGTGGTCGTCAATACTATAATATACTATATATTATATATTATAATATGACAATGTACAAAGGTTGCTCAGAAAGTAATGCCACCTCTGTTATTTTTTTTCTGAAACTATTTATTCACAATCTATGAAATCACGTACATTATAATTGGATGTTTCTTTTAGATATACCATTTTCACACATAATTCCCGTCCACTTCCATGGTTTACGCCAGCACGAAACAAGGGCATATAGGTCTTTCACGTGCCAGTTCGTTTCCTGTTCATGTAGCCATGTTCCTTTGATGTATGTGGTCGTTTGTGACTTTGAGGAACGCATCTTGTGGATACCTTCAAATATCGTAGATCGTAGAAGATTACCATCGTATTTCCATTGCTGACTGAAAGCTCTCTCTCTATTTATCTCTCTCTCTTTCTCTCTCTCTCTCTTCTCTCTCTTTATCTCTCTCTCTCTCTCCACTTCCTAAAGGTATACCTTTCTGAACAATGTGTCCACTACTGCTCCTATGAGCTGCTGAACTTGCACACACAGTACACAAATGTTTGTGAATGTTTCCCACACTTTCCTTTTCCGTCACCAAGAATTAGAGCTCGTTGTTTGTCACAAGTGTCGCAGACACACAATTTTAACTCACTACTACAGCAGCGCTATCTGTCGGAAGACCGTGCAATTATTCAAAATGTACACACACAAACGATTGTGAATGTTCTCCACATTTTCTTCCTCTGCCATAGCTGACTGCTAGCGTCAGGGTCAGCGACCAAGAGCTGCCAAGAACTTTCTTCACCCCTACAGGGGGATCCTTGATAACAGGCGGTAACAGAGACAACTGGCTTAGCAGAAGGAATCGAAGAGAGACGGCTAACCTTACTTACTTACTTACTTAGTCACTCCTCTTCTACCGTGAGGTATAGAGGTCGGGACGGCTAACCCGGTACCCAAAAATGCCATGCTGAAGTCGGATGTGTTGGACCGATAGGTGCAAATTTCGCCGTCAAGTTGTAAATTACGACACAGCGCATTTCGTTCTCCGTACTACATCGTGCTACTTGCATAGCTCTTTGCAGCGCTTTATAGCTGATGTTTAAAACGAAGAAGAAGAATAAAATTAGAGCTCGCTGTTTGTCCCGCGTGACGCACGACATCTAAACTCACTACTGCAGCAGCGTTATCTGCCAGAAAACAGTGCCATTATGTGCCATCAGTGTTGAAACCTGTAGATTCTCACTTTGCTGCCTTTATACTGGGATAAGAAAAATAATATGGGGATATTACTTTGTGAGCAACACTAAAAGTTACTGGATAATGTTCCACAATGTTTGAGTTTCAGGACTTCATTACATTTAGCGATTCGATGTAAACCAAAAAAAAGATTTGTATCAATTAGCCAAATGAATGGAAGACTTGATAGACAAACAAACATCAAACGTCTGAAAACCTCTACTGTGACTTACCAACTGCCACCACTACATAATCACCTAAATATCAGCTTTGCAATAAAACAATAACTGATATTAAGTATATTGATACCATCTTCTTGCTACCATTGTTAGACTTGGTCCTTATCCAAGGCACATTATAACATGTTAAATTAAATATTAAGAAAAGCCACTGGTTTCACCAGAAGAGATCAAATGAAAGCATCAGAAATATGGTGAGAACTACCCCGTTGGAAACGATATAAAGATAGAAAATAGGATGGTTCAGTCACCTCATGGAACGCAACCTGATCAACCACCACTGCACGCCTGTAACACAAAATGATCTGGCTAAAAAACACGGGGAAGACTAAGTGGCAGATGAATAGATGACACAACATAAATCTTACAGCAACACGGGATCGCAATACACTTAGCCCAAGAAAAGCAAAATCCGAATCCCACCACGCTTAACAACACAAATGGAAAAAAAAGTCAGTCAGTAATCAAATTGAATGTAGTGGTTTATAGACATTGGTAGTACTTGTGTTGGTGCCATCTAGGAACGCAGAAAAGAATTGTTTACAGTGAGCATAAAGATGGCTGTCGAAAAGGAGGTCGCCCAAAAAAGCAATTTAAGGACAGCCTGAAGGAAACCCTGAGATGCTGTCACATAGATAAAAACACCTGAGAGAGCATTGCGGAAAACAGATCGGTCTGGAGAAATGCAGTAAACATGGACGTTGTTGAAGGAGAAAGTCACCGTTTGAAGACGGCGCAAACCAACCGCCTGATCAGGAAGGAAAGAGCAGCGAAACCACCCTCACTGGCAGCAGAAGACATAGTGTGCTAACCATGTAATAGAACATTCCGTGCCCGTATTGGACTGATAAGCCACATGAGGTTCAGCAAACACTACACCAAGACATGGAAGACAGTGCAGAAACAAGAGAAAATAGATCGCATACAACAAGGATGGTGTGGGTGGTCGACAACGACATACAGTTATCATTTTCACTATCTAGGACCGAATCAGAATTGTGTTAGTCGTAATCTGCAAAACTCTTGTATCCCATGTGATGTGCAACTGGATTTCGTGTACAGTTACAATTCAAACATTTGTTTTAGATTTCTTTTCCTGATTTAGCAGATCATCACAGCACATTTATTTGTTTTCCATTATAGAGTTACATTTTTACAATGTGTTTAAACAAAGGCTCAACTACCACTTGAATTTGGTAAATATTTTTAAAATGTAATGGCTGAAAATTGTGTTTGTTAAAATGCAATGTAATACTGCTGTCAAATAGCTTTAGAATAAAAATATGTTTGTACAAAATTATTTGAGTGGATGGGAAGTGTACAGAGGTGGGCGTGTTGCGGTAATGTTGTCATCATATTGAATTAAGCAATGAGTCCAAGAAATGTATCTTATTTACAGAACATTGTTTTTGCCAAGAATACTTTGTAATACTGTCACACAGCTTTAGCGTAGTAACTTGTTTGTACAAAATATGAGTGAAAGATGAGCAAGTATTAGCGATATATATATATATATATATATATATATGTGTGTGTGTGTGTGTGTGTGTGTGAGAGAGATAGAGAGGGTGTGTCTGCGTGTGAGTTCGAGTATTAACGATAAATATATATGCGTGTGTGTGTGTGTGAGTGTGTGTGTGTGTGTGAGAGAGAGAGAGAGAGGGTGTGTGTGTGTGTGTGTGTGAGAGAGAGAGAGGGTGTGTGTGTGTGTGTGTGTGTGTGTGTGTCTGCGTGTGAGTTCGAGTATTAACGATAAATGTATATGCGTGTGTATATGGGTGTGGGTGTGCGTGTGTGTGTAAATGACATTATGTTTTTCTTGACAGTGATTAAGCAATGACCGAATGACGAGTATGTCTAACCGAATATTGTCTCCAACCTGTTACCTATGCCTGTGAACTGAATTGAATGGCCCTACACGCAGAAAGTTTCATACTTTTCCAAATGGAGATGTACTTGCAATATTTAAAATATAATCTCAAAGTGAATTATGCGCATTCATGTATATATGGCTGTGATGTTTACTCGTTTAGCGAATTTTCATTAAGGAAAAATGTCAATGGTTTATTATTCACAATGTTTTTGTACTGAGCACAATATGTACTTACAGCCTTACTCACATAAACATTGTTTGTGCTCATCTTCCATTAAAACCGAAACTGCCTTGATATTATCGCTGTATTTTATTGTCTTATTTTGTTTCGGTTCTTTTTTCTGTTTCATTTTAAATAAATTGTTGGTGAATGTTATGCACATTAAATAACAAGGTCAGGGAGTTATAAAATATGTTTTTAATGTGCGTACAGATGGGTTTATATGTACCGTTCGTTTATGTGGGTGTTCTATTCCTGGCAGGGACACGATTGGTCTCCAGGGATTTGGATGTGTGGTTGGAATAGGCTATTTGTAACCGTCCAAGCATATTGTAAAGACGACTGGAGAGGATTGTTCCCGGGGCTAGCAACCTCATTATGAAAAACATACTGCAAGATACAGCCTTCCTACAAGTGACCAACTCTAATGGGAGGGGGGGGGGGAGGGGTGGGAGGTTTTAACGCTTTTTTATTAAGCGAATAGAAGTTAAGAAAATATCCATACAGGGTATATGAAAATTGTTTCTTTAATTAGTGTAGGGTTTGTTATTCTATAATTTGTAATAATTCATGGTCCAAACAGGTAATGGCGCCTGCGAGGACACAGCAAGAACGCGTAAAGCAGCGAACCGCTGGAGTCCTCAGTACTCCTACCACTAGTCGTTTCCATCGAAAGGTGGCTGAGAACTAATGGATCTGACTGAAGTGCAGTGATGTCTTTTCATTGTATTTTAAAATATAAGATATAATAATTCAGACTAAACAGTTTCTTAACAAAATTGTAATATAATAATGGGGCCTCCTTGGGGTAGTGCAGTGCAAAGCTTCGCAGGATGGCTCACCACTACGGGAATCATAGCGTGGATCCCCACCTTGTTGCCAAGGCTGCTGTAACACAGCCTGTTTCCAGGTGCACGGCGTAGGCATGATTTGGTATCTGTTTTGTTCAGTATGTTGAATCTGCCCTTGGCACACCAATTGACACACCCCTTGGTACACTCCTTCGCACACCCCTTGGTATACCCTTTGGCACACCGCTTGGGACACCCCTTGGCACACCCCTTGGCACACATTTGACCCATCCCTTGGTACATCCCTTGGTACACCCCTTGGCACATCCCTTGGTATACCCCTTGACAGACCCTTGGTACAACGCACCCTTTGGTACACCCCTTGGCACACCCCTTAGCACACCCCTTGGCACACCCCTTAGCACACCCCTTGGCACACCTTTGGCACATCTCTTGGCACATCCCTTGGTACACCCCTTGGCAAAACACTTGGCACAACCCTGGCACAACCCTTGGAACACCTCTTGGCACACCCTTTAGAACAACACACCCTTTGGTACACTCCTTAGCACACCTCTTGGCACACCCCTTAGCACACTCCTTAGCACACCCTCTGGGACACCCACTGGTAGATCCCTTGGTACACCCCTTGGCCCACCCCTTGGCACACCCCTTTACAGACCCTTGGTACAACGCACCATTTGGTACACCCCTTGGCACACCCCTTAGCACACCCCTTGGCACACCTCTTAGCACACCTTTGGCACATCCCTTGGTACACCCCTTGGCAAAACACTTGGCACAACCCTGGCACACCCCTTGGCACACCCTTTAGCACAACACACCCTTTGACACACTCCTTAGCACACCTCTTGGCACACTCCTTAGCACACCTCTTGGCACACCTCTTGGTACACCACCTGGCACACTCTTTAGCACACCTTTTGGCACCTCCCTTAGCACACTCCTTGGTACACCTCTTTGACCACCACCTGGCACACCCCTTAGCACATCCTCTGGGACACCACCTGGTACACCCACTGGTACATCCCTTGGTAGACCCCTTGGTACATCCCATGGCACAACAACCCCTTAGCACACCCCTTGGTACACCCATTGGAATAACAACCCCTTGGCACACCCTTTGGTACACGCCTTAGCACAACACAACCTTTGACACACCCCTTTGTACACCCCTTAGCACAACACATCCCTTGGTATACCCCTTGGCACACCCTCTGGCCCACCCCTTGGCACCCTCCTTGCTAGACGCCTTGGCACACTTCTTGGTACACCTCTTGGCACACCCCTTGCCACACCCCTTGGCACTCTTAAAAAACTAAACAAAAAGTACATTTGTGAAACAAAATACTTGGAGACGTATACTAAAGACAAACATTCTTACTTACATCTTTTGGTACTTGTGCTGCTACGCGTCGTGGGAAGTTTCCTTATTTTGGTCAAGAATATTACATGGGCTGTTGAAAGCTCGTGTTGTAGAATTAAACATCCCTAAAATTAATATATTACCGCATTTAATCTAGATAAATGTTGTTTTTTTAAAACGGATCCCCCATTAAGCAAAACAACTTTGAAGAAAAAAAATTATAAAATCTTTCTAACCTATAAATCTTCCATTTGTTATATAAAGATTTATAAAATCTTTCTAAGATATGACTTTTCAATCTCTATTCAACTTTTAACAGTAAAATGTTTACCAAAATCTTGCATGTGAACATTTCTTTTGATAAACAGGGGATATAATTCTTGTATAGAAAAAGCATTTGACACAGTCGCTGCCCCTGTACCATGGCAGATATTTCCCTTCTTTTTTATTTTTGGTGGGGTGTAGATATGCAGAAGGGGAGAGGGGAGTAGGGGTGCGACACACAGTATGTTATCAACAGGATTGTGAAGTCAGCACCATGCCCAAGTCTCCATAGTCTCCTCTTACCCCACACTTGACAGATTAGCTTGTGTATTCTCGCAGGTGCTACCGACAACTGTCGATTTACTGCACGGCACAGTGGAACAACTGAACAAGACCTATATTTATAATAATGTCAAGGTCAAGACTGCTCGGCAGCTACATGAAAGCAACAACAACAGCATGTCCATCATGTATTACCGTATCTTTGCATAATATGCGTGTCTTGTTCGTTTTCAGTTTTTAAAGTTAGTACCCTGCAAATTCTTATAGTTTCTTAAGAGTTGTATTTTGTTCAGTAAAACTTCTCGTCTGTAAAATGTGGCATTTTGTTCTTCAGTGATTGTCAATTGTGTATCAGTGGCCGATACGCCCTAATATAGCCAAACTTATTCTGTAATTTGTTTGAATGTGGTAGGTCTTGCTACAAGAACTGGTAATCCCATAGCAGAGAATGTATCTTTTGTGTTGTTGTCGTTGTAGTTATTGTCGTTATTGTTGTTGGGAATTACTTATGAGGAGTGAACTCCTGACGTTTTTTTGGTAGCGGGTTACAGTGTCGGCTATTCTAACATTCCGAAGCGTACTCCAGAGGGTGGACATGGGTCATCTTGCCTGTAGTGCAATGCGAGGCTCCACAATAAGTCCATCACTATGGCCATTTCAGTATCCATCCCCAGTTCAATAGCCAGACTACGTGTGGCATAGTCTGTTCGCAGGAACATGAACGAGGGCGTCATGTGGGATCCAACTCAGTATGTTTCATCTGACCCTGACTACTCTTTGCTCGCTGTTGTGTGTAGACGTTTAGCCGTACATATCTTGCTGTGGCACTATAATGAGTTTTAATGAACGTGTTGTTCTCTTTGCGGTACTTGACTGATTCTACATAATCTATCCGGCACCACCCATTTCTTCACTCAACCCTAATTCACCCCATAGTCTCCCCTCCCCCACCTCCAGAATATAAGACTGCTAATGTTGCCCTCTATCTATTCCTACATTGGACAGAGACTTGAGTTACCACTCCCCTCCCCCTCCCCTTCCTTTCCAACCTCTGCCTCTACCTATCTACGCTACGTTTTCTTTTGCCTCCTTGCTCAGCTCCTCTTGTGGGTTACTGTGTGCTGCTTAGTTTGCAATAACGTCATGTGTGTGTGACATATTTACTTGTTCAAGTCTTACAAATATCATTTTTAACTGCCACTTTCGCAACTTCTGTTCCAGCTCAGCTAACAATGCTGTCATGTAACTTTCGTTTCACATTTGTTGAAATGTACCAGACGTATAGATCTTTGTTCCAGAAACAATATTGATCGTATTTTTTGTAAGTGTCCTTGCGTGTTTGTGAAATATGTCAGTATGATCAAGCCGGATATTTTTTTTCCTATTAAATATTAAACAAATTAAGATATCTAAGATATTGGCTTTGTTTTAATTTGTTAACATTGTCCTTTACTTTTAATCAAGATATCAGATTAATGTGTGTGTTTGTGGGGGGTGGGGGGGGGTGAGATCAACACCTACAGCTGAGTGCGAGATAAAGGCCAACGTAGAACCGTTAGATATCAGGAGAAATAGGCATAGACTGAAGCGGCAGAGAGATACAAGCGTCAAGAAAATGGCCACCCAAACAGGGTACGGATAAAAACTTGGAAACGAAAGAAGACTGAAGCAACTGTCTCTACTGGATATAGCAGAAGAGGAAATCCATATTCACCATTTACTAGAAGAGAAAGAAATGTAATATATATTTTGTGGACTACCCCCTTGGGAAAATCTTTGCCTGCCAGTCATTAAAACACATCAGACAGAAAAATCGGCCCCCAAGGAGACTACACCTACTTTCCTAAAGATATGTGCCTTGGACACAGTCTCTAACTACCCAGAATCGGAGGTCCTGGTCAATACGGATGGATCAGCATTCAAATCTACCTCTTTTACAGGGTATCGTATATATATGTAATACCAGGATGTGTCCGTAAATAAGTCTTGTGACTCAAGGGACGAAAATCATTCAAGTGATGAAGCGGAGGACGAGGCTATAAAACCAGTATTTGAGATTTTGCACCAATAGATTGACTTGTGCGAATTTATGCGGATAAATACTGTAATTTTTAGGGACTCCAAGTCGGTTCTGGAGGCGCAGAGACACACCAAATACAAGAATATGGAGACATTCTTGGTGGGATGAGCAATTATCATATTATCACTGTTCACTGGATTAATATCACCATGCAATCGATCTATGGACATAGTGGGCATCTCCGTCAATCGTTCTCAAACTCCCGTACTAAGCCATGAACAGGGCTTTGCAAGTAAAAAAATATTGTACAGAGAACGAATGCGTTGTGTCGTAGTTTACAGCTTGACTGAGATATTTGCACGTTTCGGTCCGACACATCCGACTTTAGTATGTATTTTTGAGTACCGGGTTAGCCTTTGCTCTTCGATCCCTTCTCCTTAAACAGTCTGCTCTATTGCAGACTGGTATCTAGGATCACCGCGGGGAGGTGTAGAAGGGTCTATGTGGCCGTGACTTTAGCAATCAGCTTTGGGTCACTGACCGCTGCAGTTCATGCAAGTCCTCTATATTGTCATAGTGGTTTTGCTGCTCTGAAATGAGATAAAACATCCGCAGATGTTTCCGTTATATATATGCTCCACTATGACGAGGTGAGAGGGTTTCCGTGTTTAGGTGACTCCCTAGGCTAAATCGGCGTGGGTTTTATGGTCTAGGCAGGTTCAACCAAGCTGTACAGTACACCAGGGAAGAGAGCAGTCTAAATGCGAGCATTGGTCCACCACGCTTGGTAGTTGGGTTAATAACCGTTTAAAAAAATGTTTCAGTATTTCAAAGGGAAGATTGAAATAATGAAATGATCTACAGGATAGAGGAGCAGGTGGTCGAACAGTTTGTTTGGTGGGTTATCTTTTTTAAAAATAAAATGATTCGAGTTCAAAATCTCGATAAGGTATAGGTTTTTTTTCTCTATCGGTGGTAACATTAAAAAATATCATGTGCACTGCGTGGCGATTGCAGGTACAAGCCACCTTTACTCTTCAGCCATATACATTCCACCGATTAACCCCAACAACGGGAATAATCACCGAAATGCTTGTTTTTTACCAAGAAGACAGTTCAATTTAATGGATGAATAACATCCATTTCAGAATTATATTCGAAACGGAGCAATATGTATTCGCTAGCAGATGTTGAAGAACCAGAGCAGATCCCGTGTGTTAAGTTCATACTCGTGCACGTGTAAAAACTAACTATACCAATTGCTCCTGGCCTGGAGTCCGCAAACTGTTGCCAGAGTTGTTTAAATTAAACAAATGCTGTTCCAAGGGTGGATTTCATCATGTGTCCTATTCCTTCCAGAACCTAGGCTCCGTCACGGCATCTCTGTAAGCATCTCCATTGAGGGCGAGTCAGCCCGCGTCATACACAGACATCCCCAAACTCTTCGTATTCCCCTGACGTCATCTCGTCAGGGTCGAATTCTCTTCCTCCTTGGAGGAGCCTCGTCCTCCATTATCATTGTCAACAGACGGTTATGTTTGTTCACATGACAAACAAAGCAAAGCTCTTTTTCTTGCCAATTTTCAGTGACATGCAGCGTTTCCAAGATTTAACTATTTGCCTTTGTATCAGTCCATGATATTTTCAGCATTCTTCTGTAACATGCAGCGCTTCCAAGATTTCACTATTTGTCTTTGTATCAGTCCATGATATTAAACGGTGGACTTTCGAATCCTACATTTATCATAGTGAAACCTACGTGGCTCGAACCCCCTTCATTTCAGTTCATCCCTTTGAGAGGCGAGTGCCTTATCTCTCGACCAGAGCTACTGCCAAACACTGTAACCTGCCAGGCATGTCATAAGAGGCGACTAGCGAGAGTGTTGGAAAAAAGGACCAATGTATCATCCTGGAGAAGTTGTTACCCACAAGAGCAATAGTATCTACAGTCAAGGATAGAATAGAGACAAGTCAAGTTTAACAGAAAGATATCAAGAATCTAATAAGACTGACAACATGAGAAAACTAGTGCACTCACCCGGCATCTGGGGATGCGAGGCATTACTGGATTACTGGACGATCGGTTCTTCAGCGGCCTTTACACCTTTGCGTGTCCCAACAACTCTTCCAACGGTCTCTGTCTTGGGCCACTGTGGACCAGTGGATAATGAGTCGCTCATCTGTGGCAACGGGAATGTTGTTGCGGGGTGCAAGAGAGTCGTACCAGTGTGTTGATGGTCGTCCCCGTGGTCGCTTCTTCTCTCTGAGGTACCATTTTGCTCTCACTGGGCTGAATCGATGGTCCAATCTTCACAGTAAGTGCCCCCACCCCTCCCTCTTCCTCCCCGAGCGATGTTTCATCACTCAGATGCGAAGCCAGCGCGCTAACCACTGCGCTACGCGGCTCCCTTTATGTTACAATTTTTGGCTTTTCTGCATGGATATTTATACCTACTTGCTGGGATATTCTGTCTAGTGTGTCTGTCTTCTTCTGCATTTAGAGTTGGCTGTGAGATAGACGGACAATTTCATCTGAAAAGTTCAGGTACTTTATCAAATACTGAATAGAGCATTATGCCTTTGTAATGTTTCCATTTTGGTACATTGCCTTTCTTTGGTAGCTAGTTGGCCTTCTTTTCTATACTTGTTTGGGATATTATCGAACATATTTTCAATAAAACTGTAAAGTAAATTAGTAGATGATTAAATATATGCTTCAATAGATTCACCTGGAAGCTTATCAGACACTCGCATTTCTATTCATTAGAGACTAATTGCTTTATTGATCTCTTCTTTACTTGGCTACATGAAATTGTAGAGGTGCATGGAGCTTGAAGAAGAAGTCAGCAAAACTAACAAAAAATAAAAAGAAAGTCCTCAGCCTAAAATATTAAGATCGTAGTTCTGATATACACCTAAGCCGTATATTTAGTGTGCTTTAGCCAATCATATTGCATGGAAAGTTCGCTTCAGCCAATCACATTACATGGAATGTTCGCTTCGGCCTATTACATTACATGGAAAGTTTGCTTCGGTCTTTCATAGTATAGGAACAACTACCTTCGGCATAGCACACTGTATGAACAGTTGCCTTGGGCCTACCCTACTTTATGAACAGTTGCCTTGGACCTACCCACTGTATAAACAGTTTCCTTGGACCTACTCCCCTGTATAAACAGTTTACTGTTGTCTACCTCACTGTTTTAACGGTTGCCTTGGACTTACTCCACTGTATGAACAGTTTCCTTGGACCTACTCCACTTAATGAACAGTTTCTTCTGGTCTATCACACTGAATGAACAGTTTCCTCTGGTCTATCACACTGGATGAACAGTTTTCTTCGGCACACAAAGTGGATTGTAACAAACTTCATGTAAAAAATCACTACAGTGGTGACCGTATGATGCATAGGACAAAACATGAAAATGCAAAATAAAAGTTAACTAAGGCCCCAGTTGCCAAACAAGTTTCTGTCAATCGTTCATTCAAATCATCGTCGTGGTTTTAAGAGGTTTATTGATTAAAAGCAAATACATGTAAAAAAAACGTCCTTTTTCAGATCAAACTAACTATTCAAGAATATGCCTAGGATTCGTCAAAATGTAACAGATTAACAATTTCAGTTTTTTCTAGGAAATGGGGAGTTGGATATGGGAAATAGAAGTTCACTTAAACGGACAACAGTTGGTCACGCCTAGCCAATTAAAAGCTTGTAAAAACAATTAAACAGCGTATGATATACTGCTGCAGAGAAACAACCCAGAATAGAAGGTTTTATTATTCTAAATAGATTTTGAGATATCAGGATTTTGTGGTTCGAAGCTATTCGGGCTGAGTTGTGTGAGCTCTTGACGGTTACAGCGGCTATTCTTACATCCCGATGCGTATTGGAGATTGTGGACATGAGTCCTGCTGATTGTATAACAATGCAAGGCTTCTCAGTGAGTTCACCACTATGGGGATTAGTGTCCATCCCCAACTTGTTGGTCAAGCTGCATGTGACACAGTCTGTTTCAAGGAGCATCCGTGAGTAAACCCAAGAAAAATACATACGCTTCCAGTGCTACGTCTAGTCGTTTCGACTTCCCCGTCTTGCCCCAGGACCAAGATAACTCAGGGGGCGAGAGAGTGTGGTTGGTGACAGCGTAAATGTTGCTCCCTTAAATCTAATTAAAGCGCAAGTCACAATGTCCGACCTTAGACGATTCGTTAATAAATCTATATATCCTGACAAGCCGTTTGACTCGTGTTCAGACGGTCGGGGTTGGATTTCGAGCTGCGACGGTCGGTCCATGATGTCAGTTTATTCCAGAGATCCCTGGGTTCATCGCTGGAGCTATGGAGTTCGTGCTTTGTGCGATGCTCTCGAAAAAAAAAACCCGAAGCAATGAAGTCGATTCCCCCCCCTAGCCCCCCCCCCCCCGCCCCCCCCCCCTAGTTTTTTTTTATTTTTTTTAATTTTAAAATATATATATATATCCTAACGCTGTCACAATCTTTCTTGCGATGGATAACTGTTACTTGAGGGTGTGTGGCTCTTATCAATATTTTCCGCATGACGGTGGTTACTATTAGCTCCCTTGACTGGCTCAGATAACTATATCTTCGATCTCTAGAAATGTTTATAATTAACAGGATTAAATTAGATGTTTTCTATTGTGTAGTCTTTTAACTTTGAAGAAGGCCAATTTCTTTGTGTTTTTAAATGTGTACACGCCGAACTGGCCCATACATGTGTATACTATTATCGATATTTGATTATCAATCCAAAACAACGATCTTCGTACCACAGTTATTTATAGACAATAGCTTCATTAAAAAGGATAGCCTCTAGTAATCAACAGAGAAGGAACACGCAGTAGGGAATGAGCTGTAGCCAGCGGACTCTTAGCTGGTTGCATGTATCCAGGGTCAATGAATTAGAACTGATCGAAACCCTATTTCGGCTAAAAGTAGAGTCCCTAGAAACAGACTACACGTGTGAAACCTGGCTGAAAGAATAGGGATGGAAGAAACAACCGAAACCCGGTCACAAAAACCCCCTTGTGAAACTGGATGGGAGGGATCTAAATGCTCAGATATCGGAGATTGGCTGCAAAATATGACACATGATAATAAAACATCCTTTACTGAACGAACCCAAAAGAAGTAAACAAATTGACAAACCTTGTTCAATAATTCTTGTGAGAAAAGATATTTTGTCAAGTTTGTTCAGCATATAAGATATTGCCTTATGTGTGATATAGAGTGTTCATGGTCTTAATCTTTTCAATGTAACATGAACTTGTAATATGTCTTTGATTTCCATGACATATGCTTGTTGACCACAAGATGTACTCTCCGACTTTATGAGTTACTAGTGGAAGCGGATATTTCCATAATTCTACCGTCAATTCGACAGGAACATTAATATAACCTATTGTCGGTAGCTAATTCAATGAATATCCGTTGCTGCATGCAAGCGTTATTACACTGCTCGTAAGCTATAGCACAGGTGTCCTCAAGTAGTGGGGAATTCGCTCTCTTCACCCCCAATCCTCACCAATAAAAGAGTTCCGATATTATTTGGACTGTATTTTGAGCAAAAAATGCGACTGGATAGGAATTACGCTACGGAAGGTACCGTCCAACATATTCATACAGGCTCTTACATGGAAACCTCAAGAGAAGAAAAGGAGACTTCTTCTCCTTCTTCTTTTGTTTTACTGCTCTTGACATGCGGGGTCGCAGAGAGGCGGAATGCGTACATCTCATGTTTGGGCCAAGTGAGAAGCTTGTGTGGTTGTCAAGTGGAACCTCCCGTTTCAGACACACCTTCTATCCATCTGCAACGAGGGCGGCCTCTTGCACGAGGACCTGATACTTGCATGTGAAAGGCTCTTGCTGCTGGTTGGTCATAACGCATCCGAACCAAGTGGCCAAACCATTTGATTTGTTGGACTTCAATGTAGGCATTAACTGTGTTCGTTCCTAACATCTGCTTCAACATTGTGTTTCGGAGACTGTCTTGGATGGACTTGCCAACTGCACTTCGGACACAGCGCATCTCAGAGCTCTGAATCTTGTCTCGGGTAGACTTGCCAACTGCACTTCGCACATAGTGCATCTCACAGCTCTGAATCTTGTCTCGGGTAGACTTGCCAACTGCACTTCGCACACAGCGCATCTCACAGCTCTGAATCTTGTCTCGGGTAGACTTGCCAACTGCACTTCGCCCACAGCGCATCTCACAGCTCTGAATCTTGTCTCAGATAGACTTGCCAACTGCACTTCGCACACAGCGCATCTCACAGCTCTGAATCTTACTCTTGTGATGTTCCAATAAGAACCACGATTGACACTGGTAACACAAAGTAGGAATGAAAAGCGTATTGATCAACCTCTTCTTTGTTGAAAGTTGCACTTCGGGATGTTTTAGAATCGGTGCAAGCTGGTAGTGAGCATTGCTTGCTTTTTGAATACGATGTGCTTTCTCTCTGTCCATTCTGCCATCATCAGAGAAAACACTTCCCAGGTATTTAAACTCTCGAGCCTGCTGGAGATTTTTGAAACATTGCTTCACATGTTTACGGTTTTTTTGTCATAGACAGTCTTGTCAATGTTGATATTTATGTCATATCCTTGACAGGCGGAATTGAGGGAATTGAGGGAATTGGGGAAATTGAGAGAAAGAGACTTACACCAAAAATAACATGGAGAAGAGAATGTGAGAAGTAACAAAGATTAAATTATTACACCTGGAGAGATGCAGAAAAAGCAGCACAGGACCGTGTATTCTGGCGGGATATTGTCAATGGTGTATGCACCGAGAGGAACGACGGGTTTTGATTGATTGACCTTTTGAGTTAGACAATCTTGAAAAGGTGGGGATGACATTTTGAGATGTTTTGAAAAGGTTATTCGGATCAGAATTGGTTAAGGACTCGCTGCTGTAACACTTTTTGAACCTTCAATAAGTATATCAATTATATTTAAATAGCATATCGCCTCAAGTCTTTGTTGATTTGATTTGGCTTGGCTTTGTTTGTTCTCAATCTCCCGCTACCAAACCCTGACACGGACCTAAGTAGCAGAATGTAGTCAAGAGAACGGAATGCTTTGTGTCGTAGTTTACAGCTTGACTGTGATATTTGCATCTTTCGGTCCAACATATCCGACTTCAGCAAGCATTTTTTTAGTACCGGGTTAGCATTCTCTCTTCGATCCCTCCTCCTTAGCCAGTCTGCCCTGCTGCAGCCTGTTATCCAGGATCACCGCGTGGAGGTGTAGAAGGGTCTTGGTAGCTCTGGTTCGCTGGCCCTGACGCTAGCATTCAGCTCTGGTTCGCTGGCCCTGACGCTAGCATTCAGCTCTGGTTCGCTGGCCCTGACGCTAGCATTCAGCTCTGGTTCGCTGGCCCTGACGCTAGCATTCAGCTCTGGTTCGCTGGCCCTGACGCTAGCATTCAGCTCTGGTTCGCTGGCCCTGACGCTAGCATTCAGCTCTGGTTCGCTGGCCCTGACGCTAGCATTCAGCTCTGGTTCGCTGGCCCTGACGCTAGCATTCAGCTCTGGCTCGCTGGCCCTGACGCTAGCATTCAGCTCTGGTTCGCTGGCCCTGACGCTAGCATTCAGCTCTGGTTCGCTGGCCCTGACGCTAGCATTCAGCTCTGGTTCGCTGGCCTTGACGCTAGCATTCAGCTCTGGTTCGCTGGCCCTGACGCTAGCATTCAGCTCTGGTTCGCTGGCCCTGACGCTAGCATTCAGCTCTGGCTCGCTGGCCCTGACGCTAGCATTCAGCTCTGGTTCGCTGGCCCTGACGCTAGCATTCAGCTCTGGTTCGCTGGCCCTGACGCTAGCATTCAGCTCTGGTTCGCTGGCCTTGACGCTAGCATTCAGCTCTGGTTCGCTGGCCCTGACGCTAGCATTCAGCTCTGGTTCGCTGGCCCTGACGCTAGCATTCAGCTCTGGCTCGCTGGCCCTGACGCTAGCATTCATCTCTGGTTCGCTGGCCCTGACGCTAGCATTCAGCTCTGGTTCTCTGGCCCTGACGCTAGCATTCATCTCTGATTCGCTGGCCCTGATGCTAGCATTCAGCTCTGGTCCGCTGGCCCTGACGCTAGCATTCAGCTCTGGTTCGCTGGCCCTGACGCTAGTATTCAGCTCTGGTTAGCTGGCCCTGACGCTAGCATTCAGCTCTGGTTCGCTGGCCCTGACGCTAGCATTCATCTCTGGTTCGCTGGCCCTGATGCTAGCATTCAGCTCTGGTTGGCTGGCCCTGACGCTAGTATTCAGCTCTGGTTCACTGGCCCTGACGCTAGCATTCATCTCTGGTTCGCTGGCCCTGACGCTAGCATTCAGCTCTGGTTCGCTGGCCCTGACGCTAGCATTCAGCTCTGGTTCGTTAGCCCTGACGCTAGCATTCAGATCTGGTTCGCTGGCCATGACGCTAGCATTCAGCTCTGGTTCGCTGGCCCTGACGCTAGCATTCATCTCTGGTTCGCTGGCCCTGACGCTAGCATTCATCTCTGGTTCGCTGGCCCTGACGCTAGCATTCAGCTCTGGTTCGCTGGCCCTGACGCTAGCATTCATCTCTGGTTCGCTGGCCCTGATGCTAGCATTCAGCTCTGGTTGGCTGGCCCTGACGCTAGCATTCAGCTCTGGTTGGCTGGCCCTGACGCTAGCATTCAGCTCTGGTTCGCTGGCCCTGACGCTAGCATTCATCTCTGGTTCGCTGGCCCTGACGCTAGTATTCAGCTCTGGTTAGCTGGCCCTGACGCTAGCATTCAGCTCTGGTTCGCTGGCCCTGACGCTAGCATTCAGCTCTGGTTCGCTGGCCCTGACGCTAGCATTCAGCTCTGGTTCGCTAGCCCTGACGCTAGCATTCAGCTCTGGTTCGCTGGCCATGACGCTAGTATTCAGCTCTGGTTCGCTGGCCCTGACGCTAGCATTCAGCTCTGGTTCGCTGGCTCTGACGCTAGCATTCAGCTCTGGTTCGCTGGCCCTGATGCTAGCATTCAGCTCTGGTTGGCTGGCCCTGACGCTAGTATTCAGCTCTGGTTCGCTGGCCCTGACGCTAGCATTCATCTCTGGTTCGCTGGACCTGACGCTAGCATTCAGCTTGATAGTTGATTTAAAGAATTACATTACTTCTTCATCTTTCATTCTTTAAAGGGGACATCTATTTGAACCATTTGTTGTCTCAGGCTTCTCTCGTCGCCAAAAAGCAATTACAAAGGTATTCTCATAGCCCACACAGCTGTCTGGGATAAAGTGTTAGAGACGTGATTGTGCTAGGCACAGCCTTTTTATGAGGTAGAGTGACCAGTTCTTTCCAAGCTATCGTTCCGTTCTTAACTGACAGTAAGACACCACGTACAGCGCCATCTACTTGTGCGTGCCGGTAACGAAGATTGAACCAGATATCTTTGCAATGAGAAACGAGTGCTCTACCGATATTGTAATACTAACCATGAACATTCAAGGAACATAACAGAAATACACATAACTTATTGCGGCTTGCTGGTCTTCTTAATGCTCACAATAGTTCACAGCTCCAACCGAACGGAGCATATATTTAAAGAACATCTTCACGAACACGTTATTTCGTACGTTATGTTCGAGTACTATGTCCATCCCCTAAATGGGCGATTATTAAGTAGTGGTATGTACAACGGTCATTAGATCAATGCTTCCAAAACTGTTCAGTGTGACGGACCAGCATGGATGTATCCGTTACAGAAGCGACTTGTATCCAGTGTGTTTATTATTGTTATTTTTCGATCAGCTTAAACGTGCATTAAAATGTGTTTAAATGTATGCTTATCCAATTATAAAACTCGTTTACAATTTTATGATAGCAGTTTTAAGCTTCTTTGGTTTATTTTTAATTTTACAGTATATTTTCTTGATGCCCTTTCGGACCGTCAACTGAGTGCCCGCGAACAGGTACAGGCCCACGGACCCCAACTTTGGGATCTACTGCTTACATTAACATTCATGACAGCTCTGATCGTACCACAGATGTGCATCCTGCTAAAGGCCTGAGATATTGGGTTCAACTACTGATACACAACGTGTTGCTGAACACAGCTTGGGTATAGGGTCCTGTTTTGTGAGCTTAGTCAAATCCGAGCGAGCGGGGAAGTAAGTCTATTTGAATTGCTGACAACGTAATCTAAGCCTTGAAAGCGCGTACAGTAAACATGACTATAAATGCTCTTTCAATGTTGAGTTTCACTAAAAAACTAAGTTAGTTGAGACATGCAATATTAAACAGCACACGATGTACCTTGAAGCGGAATAACTTCTTCATCTTTGGAGTTTTTGCTTTCTCCGGTAATGAAGTTTATATTTATTGTTAGACATGGTGTAAATGTGTATCTTTGCGTTTTTGCTGTGACGATTACGTGCAGTCAAAGAGTAGTAGTCGCTACTAGTTAATGTCATATGACGTCCTTACGTGTATTTGTTTACGAATGAGTCAGGTATTTATAAGCTTCTCTTGAGGTTGTCAACTGCTCCAGGTAAGTTTTCGGAACTCGGTCTCTGGTGCTGTCCACATGTTGAGTCAGATGTTAATGACTGTTCGCATATTGTCACTATTTTTACCCGTTGAGGTAAGTGTCGCGTGTTTAAAGGCTTAGTTTATCTTAAAGTCGCGGTGGCTCTGGTCTGGTCCTGGAAAGACGCATGAATGACGTACAATAAGTCTGAAGTTGCTAGCCCATATTATATACATGACTCTAGTAACTTTTTGTCGGCCTAGTGCTGTCCAGAAGTGAGGCTAGAAGCTGTAGTTTTTTCCCTTGCGTTAAATGGGCTACGTTAGTTGTTCATGCTGTTTCTATTTTGCCATACGTTAGTTTGCCACGTGTTCTTCTCGTGCCGTGTAATTATTTATATATTGCTATGGCGCCCAGTGGCAGCTGATCGATTCCACTGGCACGTGACCTTACCCCTATATGTTGTTCTTCTGTGTATTGTACACGAAACGTATTCACAAAACATCTTGTATCATTATTTCTCATTATATATTTTTTATGCTGATGTTAATGACGTTTCTCAAACATCTCTTTTTACAAATTGTAATTGTTGCAATTTCACCACAAAGCTGGTAAGAAAATACTGTTTACGATTCGTCGGTTATTTGTTGAAAATGATGATCTGACATTTAAGTAGAAGTTAAATTGAAGTCACTTCCCTTCGTTTTAGACATTCAGCTTCGATTGTTCAATAGGTCACCTATATATCTCCCATCAACAAGATATCACACACTGGGTGTTTCCTAAAACGTGTGTTCTTTTTATCCAGTATTCAGACCAACTTACAGTGTTCAACTTCAGACGTATATATTGGAGTTATCTTATGTTATATTTAGGTATATATATATATATATATATATATATATATATATATATATATATATATATAAATATATATATATATATACATATATATATACATACATATACATACATACATATATATATGTATATAAAATATATATCTCCGGAACTCTTAACCTAATGTACCTCAATGCACCGATTCAACGGTGTAGTGAAACTTAGGGATTCCTTTGTTAATATTGCTGTTTTAATTTTAATGTTGCAGTATTATAGTTATGAGGAAAGAATCAGAAAAAAACTGGTCTTCAATGTCTGGAACAGAGAAGAATTTGAGGTGGCTTAATACAAGTTTATGTTAATCAATGGAAAGAATAAATTAAACTATGCCAAGTTTGTTTGTTTTTTCAAATACAACCCACTACACGAACAATAGGGCACAGCTTCAAGGTGTTTAAAGACAGGTCCAGATTATATATTAGAAATATATTTTTGGTCAGAGAGTGTTGAATGATTGAAATGTCTTGCCACAGGTTGTGGTGTAGGCAAGGTAAGTTAATGCCTTTAAGAATAAATTGGATGCTCACAGTTATTTTTAGTATCGGTGGAGGGGAGTAAACTGGCTGTCTACAGACTATGTAGGGCCTTCCAAACCAGTATAATGGAGTTAAGTTATGTTAGATGCATTAAAAAGATATTCGTTTAGAAAAGAAATTGATTATATTGAAATAAGTGTGTTATCCTGTCTACTACAGAGAATGCATTATTTCCGATTCATCACAAAATCTTATCCCTGGAACAATTCTAACAGTTTCACCTGAACGGTAGGCATTATTTGCTATATTACAATAGAAAAGTAGCCCATCGGCGCACCGATCGATGTTATAACGCTATCTACCAAGAGCTTGGACACCAGACGTAATACAACGTAACCTAATAACAGATTTCGGTTAGTAGTTTTTACCTGAGAATAAAACAAAATGTGTATGTTCAAATATTGAAAAAAATGTGTGCTGAAGCTGTTTTTCTCGAATTTGATGCCGATTCTAGAATTTGATGCCGATTCTAGAATTTGACGCCGATTCTAGAATTTGATGCCGATTCTTGAATTTGATGCCGATTCTCGAATTTGATGCCGATTCTAGAATTTGATGCCGATTCTAGAATTTGATGCCAATTCTAGAATTTGATGCCGATTCTAGAATGTGATGTCGATTCTCGAATTTGTTGCCGATTCTCGAATTGGGTGCCGGCCGAATCAGCTGCTCGGTGCCACTGTTAACATATAGTGACTTAGATCCGTCGATGGAGTTTATTCCGAGAGTGCTAACAACGTTTTATAAATTAATAAGTTGTTGTAGTACAGAATGTTATTATTTTCTAATGTACATTAGTACGCAATGGTATTATGTGTGATGTACATAACAGTTATGATGTATTTTGTGAGATTAGGCAATTGAGAACATTATATGTCTCTAGTAACCCTAATTGAAGATGTATCTGTTATTCTATACTAAGTGACTAATTGCACAGTAAGCATTAGTTAAACAACTATACATTCTACATTTCTCTTGTTTCTATTATATTATATATAATTTAGCATTGTATTTATTTTAGCAGCCTCCTGTTTACACTTGCAGCTTAATGTTTATATTTGTGGTTAACTGTTTACATTTGTAGTTTAGAGTTTACATTGGTAGTTTAGTGTTTACATTTGTAGAGTAGTGTTTACATTCGCACGATCGGTAAAACTGAGATTCACAAGGCGTAAGATACTGACAAAGTAAAAACGCCCGTAAATCGGAGGACCGTAGATGGGAGTATTATTGTATATTTTTTCCTTCCCCAACGTATTAAATATCAAAATAGGACATTTATAATAAAGCCAAATACACGTGTATTTTTTTTCTCTTTCCATTTATATGCTATAAAGTATATATTGGTCATTCAGTGTACATCTCCACCTGGATCGGTCTGCAGCTTCGTCCTCCCAGGATGTCAGATTCGTGTCCAGGGCATTCATGTCACGCTTGCACACATCTTTGAACCTCAACTGTGATCGGCCGACTGTTCTCGTGCCATTTGCCAACTGTCCGTAGAGGATATCTTTGGGAATGCGACCATCTTCCATGCGACGAACATGACCAAGCCATCGCATTCTTCGCTGTTTAAGTAAAGTGCACATGCTTGGTACGACTAGTGCGAAAGTGCACCGCTGCATTTGTGACTCTGTCTCTCCGTGTAATTCCAAGAATGGATCGCAGGGCCCGTATGTGGAATTTGTTATATGTTAGTGAAGAAAAAAATGTTATTTTTGTTCATCCATTTTACGAACTCTTGTAGGTTCCGAGGACCTATTGTAAAAAGCCACTATTCAATGTTATTATTCACATGTGCTCATATATGTATTGTCTTTATTATAAATATATCGTATTACTAATTTATACAAACTGCCAGCTGTCATACCCTTATATCAGTTGTCCTTGTTTGACCTATATTGAGGTGACGAGCTACAATCAGCCACTAGGCAAACTACCATGTCTACCTAAACTAGTAATTCGCCTTTCACCGTCTAAAATTACTGTAAATCAATTGAATTATTTAAATTGTCCAATTATTCATTTTGTAAAGTAAGTAAATGCATGGAAACGAAAACTGAACAAGGATAAAATTTGAAATTCCATTTATTTATTTACGTTTCCAAAATCGATTGATTACTAATGCAATTACTGTTTAAATTTGACATATTGACACGAAATAGTGAAACAAGTGCCGACCAATCAATATCAATGGCAATTGTCTGATGCATTTGCCATGTAGAAAATCAATAAAGCTCGATCCAGTGTTGTTTTCAAACAAGTGCATATTTTTATGAGTTGAAGTTCTGGACAGTTTTATATTTGCTGCTTTTTAACATTGTTAGTTATAATTTCTGGAATTCTATCGACTCACCATCAGGTGCCCATGGCACATGATGGTTTAAAAGAATTCGGGCACACATAGGCCGTTCGTTAGATTTGTTTTAATTAAGGTTTTCTATCATAATATAAATAGTCAGGTGGACAGACACACAGAATAACAAGTAAGTATATATCTTATATGTATAGATTAACAAGCAAGAAGTCAACATTGGAAGATACACAGATAGGTGTATCGATGGATAGATGGAAACATTGATAAATGATTGGATTGGTAAGTAGGTAGACAAATAGACTGAATGATCAACAGACAGATTAGCTAACTAAAGAACTGAACAATTGATTAGATATGGAGGGTTTTAAATATGTTGACTGATCGACTAACTGACGGATTAGTCAACTAACTGACGTTTTAATTAATTAGGTATGAAGTGTCGGAAATAGCTTGACTGATCAACTGACTGATAAATTAGCTAACTAACTGACGGATTAGTTAAATAACTGACGGATTAATTTATTAGAAATGGAGCGTTGGAAATATACTTATTGATCAACATACTGACGGATTAGTTAACTAACTGACTAATTGATGAGATATGTTGTGCCAGAGGAAACGAAATAAGTCTTTTGATTGACATATACCGTCCACGTGTCAATCCTCGTTCTTTTCTCTTCTCATCTCACTCAAGTTCAACTACTCCTTTCTCATCTCACTCAAGTTCAACTACTCCTTCTACCTTCCGTGCGTTCCGACCAGACCTTCCTACTTGCCAAAATCTAGTGTTAACATCACCGCCACGACTTTTAAGACCAACGTGTTGGGTCACTCATGTCAGGTTTCAGATCGCCAAACCCTGTTGGGGTCCATCAGGTTAAACCCAGTCAGTGACCACTGTGGGGCGAATTAAGTTCGGTCGAATGGTTGAGCCGTCATTATTTGCTGAAATTATCAATGCCCACGTGCCACATAGCATGCTTGTAACGACAACCATCGTAAGGGTATGTATATTTGTGCTCGGAAAACATATACACCAAATAACAGAAAACATATACACCAAACAACAGAAAACATATACACCAAACAACAGAAAACATATACACCAAACAACAGGAAACATATACACTAAACAACAGGAAACATATACACCAAACAACAGAAAACATATACACCAAACAACAGGAAACATATACACCAAACAACAGGAAACATGTACACCAAACTACAGAAAGCATATACACCAAACAACAGAAAACATATACACCAAACAACACAAAATATATAATGAACAACAGAAATAAAGTGAAGAAGTGGGCGAACCGGATTCAAACCACAGACCTCTGAGTGTCGTAAGGACCTTGCCATAGAAAGGGAGGAGTCAATGATTTTTCAATCATGTGTTGTATTCTTCTAGCTGAACTATAAACTCGTGTCTTATCGTCTTGGAGATCTCATATTTCCTTTCGTTCTAAATAGTAACTTATTTTTTTTATTTTTAAATTTTGATCCGCGTGGAAAATAGTTTTTTCACTGTTTTTACTCTTGAATCACAAGTAGAACATTTTTGTTTGAACTTCATTACAAACCTTTAGAGCTACTCCACAGGTTATAGGATTTTGCTAATGGCGACATGGAACATCAGCATGTCTTGGAAAGTCGTCTGCCTTAGTACAGTTAAAACCTCACCGAGAGTCTGTCTTACAACATGGTCTCAGTGTGGCAGTGAGCATTTTCTCGTCGCTGTTACCATAAATAATTTGGCACACTGTTCTACTAATGGCAGTGTGTGTTTTGTTGTGTGTTGTTAGAAGACAGTAAAGAGTGGTGTGTTTGGTGGCTTGCAACATCACGATGTCAAATAAACTACCACATCAGTACAGGAACCCATTTCAGTTATGATGGACTTTAGCATAGGCCGACCTTGGAGTGGTAACTCTTTATAGTATTCTCTATCAGGCCTGACTGACTTTAGCATGGGGCGACCTTGGAGCGGTAACTCTTTATAGTATCCTCTTTCAGCCCTCGCTTACTACAGCATGAGGCGACTTTGAAGTGATAACTCTTTATTGAACCCTCTTTCAGACATGACTGATTATATCATGGTGCGACCTTGCATGGTAACTCTTTATGGTAGCCCTCTTTCAACCATGACTTACTATAGCATGGTGCGACTTTGGAGTGGTAACACTTTATAGTAGCCCTCTTTCAGCCATGACTAACTATATCATGGTGCGATCTTGGAGTGGTAACTCTTTATAGTAGCCCTCTTTCAGCCATGACCGACTTTATCATGGTGCGACGTTGGAGTGGTAACACTTTATAGTAGCCCCTTTCAGTCCTGACTGACTATAGCATGGGGCGACCTTGGAGTGGTAACACTTTATAGTAGCCCTTTCTGTCATGACTGACTATAACATGGGGCGACCTTGGAGTGGTAACACTTTATAGTAGCCCCTTTCAGTCCTGACTGACTATAGCATGGGGCGACCTTGGAGTGGTAACACTTTATAGTAGCCCCTTTCAGTCATGACTGACTATAGCATGGGGCGACCTTGGCGTGGTAACACTTTATAGTAGCCCCTTTCAGTCCTGACTGACTATAGCATGGGGCGACCTTGGAGTGGTAACACTTTTTAGTAGCCCCTTTCAGTCATGACTGACTATAGCATGGGGCGACCTTGGAGTGGTAACACTTTATAGTAGCCCCTTTCAGTCATGACTGACTATAGCATGGGGCGACCTTGGAGTGGTAACACTTTATAGTAGCCCCTTTCAGTCATGACTGACTATAGCATGGGGCGACCTTGGAGTGGTAACACTTTATAGTAGCCGCTTTCAGTCATGACTGACTATAGCATGGGGCGACCTTGGAGTGGTAACACTTTTTAGTAGCCCCTTTCAGTCATGACTGACTATAGCATGGGGCGACCTTGGAGTGGTAACACTTTATAGTAGCCCCTTTCAGTCATGACTGACTATAGCATGGGGCGACCTTGGAGTGGTAACACTTTATAGTAGCCCCTTTCAGTCATGACTGACTATATCATGGGGCGACCTTGGAGTGGTAACACTTTATAGTAGCCCCTTTCATTCATGACTGACTATAGCATGGGGCGACCTTGGAGTGGTTGTTGACGTTGTTGTTGTTGTTATTGAATACCCACACTAATTATGTATGTGCGTTATGGAAAGGACGTTCAGTGGCGGATTGCAGTAGCTCTCCTCACATCCCGGACATGCTGATGAAAGTAGATCGGGGTCCCCAGGCTGTTGTGATGTGATTGGTTTTGTCTACGTGTCGCTAACTACTAGGGGAATCACATCGATCCCCGCCTCGTTAGCCAGACTATCATGAAACAACCTGTTTCCAGGGATAACTACATGACATGAGGGTCTTGGTCAGTTTGTTTTGACCCTGACTAACATAGTCTATCAGTATGTTTCACCTGACCCTGACTAACATAGTCTATCAGTATGTTTCACCTGACCCTGACTAACATAGTCTATCAGTATGTTTCACCTGACCCTGACTAACATAGTCTATCAGTATGTTTCACCTGACCCTGACTAACATAGTCTATCAGTATGTCTTGCCTGCGCAAATGTTAGTCTTCTCCCTACATTATATATAGTAACAACGTTCAGTCATGACTTACAATAGGATGTCCCAACTTGGAGTGGTACTCTCTACTGAGTATTTGATTTTTTTCTTTTCCTTGCGAAGGCAGTCCAGGTAGATAGTCCAGGTAGATAGCCCAGGTAGATAGTTCAGGTAGATAGTTCAGGTAGACAGTCTAGGTAGACAGTCCAGGTAGCTAGTCCAGGTAGATGGTTCAGGTAGACAGTCCAGGTGGATAGTCCATGTAGATATTCCAGGTAGACATTCCTGGTAGACAGTCAGGGTAGACAGTCACGGTAGACAGTGCAGGTAGATATTCCAGGTAGATAGACAAGGTAGATAGTCCAGGTAGACAGTCTAGGTAGACAGTAGATGTAAATAGTTCAGGTAGATAGTCCAGGTGGATAGTCCAGGTAGACAGTCCAGGTAGATATTCCAGGTAGATATTCCAGGTAGACAGTCTAGGTAGATAGTCCAGGAATACAGTCAGGTAGATAGTCCAGATAGACATTCCCGGTAGACATTCGAGGTAGACAGTCACGGTAGACAGCCCACGTAGATATTCCATGTTCATAGTCCAGGTAGACAGTCCAGGTATATAGTCTAGGTAGATAGTCCAGGTAGACAGTCCAGGTAGATAGTCCAGGTAGACAGTCCAGGTAGATAGTGCAGGTAGTCAGTCCAGGTAGACAGTCCAGATAGACAGTCCAGGTAGATAGTCCAGGTACACATATCTCTACTTGGGAACCTCTACAACAAGAGAGCACAAAACGCTTGAATAGTGCGCCATCAAGTTGTAACTTCAATAGGGCGCCATCAAGTGGTAACTGTAATTGTGTTTAGCCACAGCTAAACTTGGCATGCATGTAGATAATTTTGTATGGACAGCGCGATCTGTTTTATGTCCTCTGCTGAAGTGAAGCAGAAACCCGTATGCCTGCAGACATTACTACGTATGACTCAGATTATATAATGGGCACCGTTAGAAAAACAAAATGTGTTACGCCAAAAGGATTCATCAGTGGCTAGAGACTTCTGTGCTGACATCACGAGTGATAAGTTTTGCGGTATACCAAACGGCGTTCACAAATAATAAATATATGCACTAAAAAAAGCACAAAGAATAACTACACGGGCAGAATTGTCGTCATGCTTTCGATAATAATAAAAACTGTGACTGATTTAACAACGGAATTAATTATCGCCAGAGATATAAATGGTCGACAGACGTGCCTCCTATTTCACCTCCATAACAAGAAACAGCAGACAAATAGCAATAGGGGCTAATAAATTTATGGTACAGATAAGCGCTGATAATCTGCAACAACACTCTTCACGTTCTCAAACAAGGAAAAGGCAGAGCATATACGACTTGTAAATATACATGTCCAAATAGATGATGAACCAGTATATCTGGGCATCACATTTTTTCTTCTTCTTCTTCTTCTTCTTCGTTCTCAATCTCCATCTAGCAAACCCTGAAAGGGTAATTAGCAGAATGTAGTCCAGAGAACGGAATGCGTTGTGTCATAGTTTACAGCTTGGTTGCGATATTTGCACCTTTCGGTCCAACACTCCGACTTCAGCAAACATTTTTTGAGTACCGGGTTAGCATTCTCTCTTCGACCCCTTCTCCTAAGCCAGACTGCCCTGCTGCAGCCTGTTATCCAGGATCACCGCGTGGAGGTGTAGAAGAGTTTGGCAGCCATGGCTCGCTGGCCTTGACGCTAGCAGTCAGCTATGGGTCGCTGACTACTGCAGCTCATGCGCTGCTCACCATCTTGATCCCGGGCATCACATTTGATAAGAGAATGACGTGGGAGCAAAAGCCAGAAAAAAACAGGCTAAGGAAAGGAAAAGACTCGCAAAACTCCGGAAAATAGCGGGGTCAAATTAGGGAGCAAGGGACACAACGCGTAAGAAAGCCTATAATGGGAAAATAAGATCAATAGTGGACAATGGATCAGCAGCATGATCCACAGCAGCTAAATCACACATACAAACCTTAGTTAAGGTACAAAACCAAGCGCTTAGGGTGATCACCGGTGCCATGAAAATAACTCGAATAAATTAAATGGAAAAAAATCACAATCATCACACCTCTATCCTATGGACAGGACACCAAGACAATGATACAAGCAGAAAAATACAAAAACATGACAGCACACCCAATGAAGACCAGATTCGAAGATCTTGCCAGTGGAGGATTGAAGAGCTGTAGCTTTGTACATTGGTCCAAATAATGAATGGGAACATATAAGGATGAATTACCAGATACCACTAAGGTGGTAAATCCAATACCCATTCCAACCCCATGGGAGCAACACCAAATCCTCAGCATAAAAACATTCATAACTGACACCTGTCCAATGGGAGACCAAAATGATCTCCAAAAGAAAGCAGCAGCATGCGACATGATCGGTAAACTGTAACCCAGAGAAGCATTGATCCAGGTATGTAGTGATGGATCAGCAACAAGAGCAATGACAAATGGTGGCGCAGGATTCTACGTTGTCTACCCAGATAAGGAAAATGAAACCATGAGTTCATCCACTAGAAAATTCTGTTCATCCTACTCGGTTGAAGTACATACACTAATTATTGCTACAGAAATTATTAGCAACACAACAAGTCAATGCCAGCAGATTGTATTCCTTACAGATGCATTGTCAGTCCTGCAAGCCTTCAAAAATGATAAACTGCCTTAATTAAGAAAGCCTTGATCGAACTAATAGCCATGAGAAGAGTAGTGCTACAGTGGATTCTATCACACTGGGGCATACCTGGAAATGAGACATCAGACAGATTGGCAAAGGAGGGAGCACCACACAACAAAACGAACATACAATCTCCTACCTAGGAAAGAAGACACTTATCCAAGGCATAAGGAAAGTTGACCAAACGAAAGAAACATATCGCTGTCTTGATCTTGATCAAGCAGAACAAGTGATCCTGTTCCGCTTGAGAATGGGACATAACTGATTGAATAGCTACCTACACTGGCTAAAATTGTCTCCATCGCCAATGTGTATGTGCGGGCAGGGAACACAGATATCCGAAAATATCCTACAAGACTGTTATTTGCTTAGCCGATTGCGTACTGGGCACTGGCCCACTGAGACAAATCTCCACACACAGCTGTTTGGAAGCCTTGAAGAACTCTCCACTACATCAAACTTTATCCAGAGAATTGGACTTCATGTGTATACATAATAAGAAAATTCGTGGGGAACGAGAAGAAGACGGACTTACATAGAAAGACATTCTGAAGGACTATCAAATGACGGGAAATCAAACAACGCCACCGCACCTACCCAATATTTACATTTGTTTTCAATGCCACCTAGTCATCTCACCGCGGACACGTCTAAACGTCAATTTTGACTTAAGGGATAGGTCACGCACGATACGCAGATCGGCGGTTAGTGACTTCAGATTGGGAGACGGACCGCGTGATACCACCAAAACACACGTACTCTTCAGGAGAATAAGGTCATGCTAGGTAATGTGAGATAGCGAACCATGCCATTTAATTATTAGTGAATTGAAGCACTTGTAAAAAGTAGTCGTGATTTTCTATGACAAATAGTACGTGACGTGGGAAGTAACGGGTTCGTAAACAAGTTGTTTATTTCTGTGTACCTTTTCTTCAAGCTCTGAGCTATTGTGAGCAGAAAGACGAGTAGGTTATGTGTATTTCTCGTCTGGTCGTTGAATGTTCATTGTTATGTTTACAAGAAAATCTGTACCGTATGTACGCTTTCATGTTTAGCAGGATTATCCAACATCATCGAGATGATTCTTACCTTGAAACAACCTGCACATTTCTAGGATTTCGACAATTGATTGTTCGTTAGTGTAAGTAGACTGCTAATTTTCATCAGTTATCATATCTCCGTGACATTTGTATAATTTATCTCAACCACACGTATATCACATATGTATGTCACAGATATATTATGTCTCCGTTACATGTAATATACAAGATTTCCATCACATTTACACCATATTAACTCCGTTATATTGGTACCAAATATCTCCGTCACATTTATATCACATATTTATGTCACAGTTATATAACATATCGCCGTCACATTTATATTATTAATGTATGTCACATTTATATCACATATCTCCGTCACATTTATATCGTTCAGTCCGTCACATTAGTATCGTATATATATCGCCCTCAGAGTGTCTGTAGTATATTACAAAGCGGCATTTGCTCTCTCATTAAATTTGTGCAGGTAAATAGATCACTTGGGAATAACAATAGCGTTAAGTTGAAGCCTTTACAATACGTTTTGCGATAATTTGAACGAAGTAAAAGTAGCTTCATAGTCGACAGTGTTGTCAGGGATGAAGTAATAAAGGTTTTTTAAAACGAAGCCACAGCTTATTTCAAATGTGAGGTAGTCAGTCCCCTTCTTCGTCGTCTTTCCTTCCCTAACAGTAAGTCATGTACCGATTTACAGTTGGATCGACTAGAGCGTGCCGGTATGAGAGTTCAAACAAGTGTTCTATAACTGCTTTAATCTGACTGACCTGACTTGAGTAAGCATTCATATTTACTTTAATCGATTGTCAAAATCTTCAAAGGTGGAAACAGCGGAACACATGTTATATTGTTCTGTTGAAAAACTACATTTTAACTTCTTTTTTCAATGTTTGATTACCACTAACCTATGCTTGCTTTAAATGTTTCAATCCTTCGTCGGCACGTTGTTTGTATGTTTTGTTTGGTTATCTGTTCATAAGTTTGCGCACCGCTAGTTGAAGTAAACACTTCCGTGTTCCCTTAGCTGACAGGTAGATGTTTCATGTAAAATGGACCGGGAAGTCTTTATTTCTTATTTACAGCGTGACTAGGCGGGCTGTAATCCGTATGACTCCCTGTTTCCCATTAAGCGTTGATTATAAAGTCCTGTTTTATATTTCTTTACACCAGAATTATTGGGGTGATACAGGGATACGAACGGCACAGAAAATCAGCGCAAAGTTATTGCGCCTTAAAATAAGAAAATCCATATTCGCAAATAAAATTGTCAACGAATAATAATGCAATAACTCATCACATCCTGTTCTATATCGGGGGTCTCTTCTGCAATAATGTAAACAGTTTCCCATTGAAACTAGTTGCTGACACGCAGAACTTTTCACTGAGTAAACAGTGACGATTTAAAGATAATTCTTGAAGACGGGAGTAAAAGCGCAGCATTTGTATAACGTTGTTGTTGTTGTTGTAGAATACCCACAATGATTAGGATTACCCTTTTGTGCGCCCTGAAAAGGACGTTAAGTGGCGATTTATTGTTGCTTTCCTGACATCCCGAGCGTGTTGATGAATGTGGACCGTGGTCCTCCAGGCGGTTGTGCTATGCTTCGTTTCATCTGAGTGTGGCTCACTACTACGTGGATCACATCGATCCCTCACCTCGTTAGCCAGGCTGTGATGAAAACAGCCTGTTTCCATACAGGGAAATATAGATCCAGGGAAAATCATCGATCAAAATTATATGAATGCCGTAACTATACGCCCAGGGAAAAATATTTATCAGAAGTATATGAATTAAATAAACATTCAGGGAAAAACATCAATCAAACGTATATGATTACCGAAACTGTACGTCCAGGGAAAAACATCCATCAAAAGTATATGAATGCCCCACCTATACGTCCAGGAAAAAACCTACATATTAGAGGACAAGATTCAAGGAAAGAGTGGACAGGTGTGACAAAGACTCCCCTTTACATCTCAGGTGTGCAGGGACATTAAAGTACTAACTTATGCTGCAACGAAAAATAACTGCAGACGATAGGGTCAAATGGAGAGACACACACAGACAACCTTACATCCAGTCTCCGGACTGATCAACCAGATTATATATATATATATATATATATATATATATATATATATATATATATATATATATATATATATATATGTAAATGTGCAGTTCTTGTGAATGGGAGACGAGGAGACTGGTTTCGCACATCAGTTGGTGTGAGACAGGGGTGTACACACTCTCCAACTCTTTTCAATATATTCCTGGAAGGAATTATGAGTGAGGCACTTGGAGGTCACGTTGGTACTGTCAAGATAGAGGGCCGAACGATTACCAACCTTCGTTTTGCAGATGATATTGACGGATTGGCGGGTTCAGAAGCAGAACTCGAGGAATGGGTCAGAAAGCTCGATGAAACAGCTCTTGACTATGGTATGGAGATAAATGCTGGAAAGACAAAACTAATGACAAACAACGCTACGGGCTTCAACAGCAAGATAAAAGCTAACAGTTAAGAACTCGAAGTAGTTGACCGTTTTATATAACTTGGGTCGATTGTCAGTGATGAAGGATCAAAATGTGAAGTATTGGCCAGAATAGCACAGACAATAGCGGCGCTTGCACGGCTTAACAAAATCTGGCAAGATAAACGGTTAGCACTACGCACGAAAATCAGATTAATGCGTACACTGGTCCTGTCAATATTTCTCTATGCGTGTGAGGCATGGACAGTTACAGCTGACCTTCAACGCAGGATACAGGCATTGGAGATGAGATGTTTCCGAAAACTTTTAAACAAAGATCGAGTTACAAACGAGGAAATCCGAAATAGAATTACAACGGCAATAGGGCCTTTCGAAGATCTCTTGGCAACTGTCAAAAGAAGGAAACTCACTTGGTACGGTCACATATCGAGATCAAATGGTCTTGCAAACACAATCCTCCACGGGAAGGTGCATGGCAGACGACGAAGAGGCCGGCCCAAAAAGAGATGGGAGGACAACATAAAAGAATGGACCAGTCTCCGACCAGAAGAGTCACAGGCAGCGGCATCTGACAGAGAGGGATGGCGTGGAGTTGTGGGGATGTCTTGATGTGTGCCCCAACGACCTCACCGGTTACGGGATGACCTGACCTGACCTGACCTGATATGTAAATACTTTAGTCACATAAAGAGACACAACAGGCTTAGGGAACAGTAATGAAGGGTATGGTGTCAGGCAAACGAGACAGTGGTTGTTGTTGTTGTTGTTTCGAATGCCCACAATGAGTAGGTTACTCTTATGTCCCGCCTGAATAGGGCGTTAAGTGACCGGTTGCAGTATCTTTTCTCACATCCCTAGCGTGCTGCTGAAGGTGAAGCGAGATCCTCCAGGCGGTTTTGCTATGCTTGGTCTCGTCTGCGTGTCGCTCACTACTACAGAGATCACGTCGAATCTCACCTTATTAGCCAGACTGTTGCCCTCGACAACAGCCCGTTTCCAGGATGACCAACGAGGAGGTCAGCTGAGGGTCTTGGCCAGTATATTTCTCCTGACCCTGGCTAACATTCTCTGATCAGTGTGTTTTGCCTGACCAGACGTTAGCCTCATCGTCTCGTCAGCTGAGGGTCTTGGCCAGTATATTTCCCCTGACCCTGGCTAACATTCTCTGATCAGTGTGGTTTGTCTGACCGGACGTTAGCCCTATCGTCCCAAAGAGGCAGGGGTAGACCAAGAAGACGATGGCACCAAGATATCCAGGAATGCCTGGGCATGACTGTGGTGTAAGCTGGAGTTTTGGCAAGGAAACGAGTTTCTTTCAGACAGATTGTGATGGGAGCGACGTTCTATAAAGGACATGCTACATGATGATATATCGTCCCTAATGTTAGAAGGACAAGGAGGGTATCTTTATGGTGGTCATATAACTACAACCGTCTGCACGGCTGCCGCCAGACGAGATGGAAAGATGACCTGCACCACGCCTTTGGACAGTAATGATACTCCAATGAGAACAACAGCAGCAGATTCATTCAGCTTTTTGTAACTTGGCATCATGCAACATTTCTTGGCTTGGCTTTGTTCGTTCTCAATCTCACGCTACCAAACCCTGAAAGAACTCAAGTAGCGGAATGTAGTCCAGAGAACATAATGCGTTTTATCGTAGTTTACAGCTTGACTGCGATATTTGCACCTTTCGGTCCAAAACATCCGACTTTAGCAACCATTTTTCGAGTAACGGGTTAGCATTCTATCTTCGATTCCCTCTCCTTAGCCAATCTGCTCTGCTGCAGCCTCTTATCCAGGATCACCGCGTGGAGGTGTAGAAGTGTCTTGACAACTCTAGTTCGCTGGCCCTGACACTAGCAGTCAGCTATGGGTCGCTGATCGCTGAAACTCATGCTTGCACTTTCGCAACCTTGTATGATTTAATACCAGGATTTAAGTATTCAAGCAAGTCCCATAGGAGACAGTGCTATAGGATAAGAAGTGTTAGAGATGTTTTTTTACTAGGTGTTTTTCTGAGATAGTAGGACTCGTCACTGATGTTAACCTACTGGAGGTGATGTAGGGACACGCCCAGTAGCACTAACTCGCGCAATGATAACTTGGTGCTTACCCAAGGCAGAGTGCAGATCCTGCACTGCTGGGTCGGCTCAATCATGTGGTGACTAATTTGTTTAGGATCTAGGCGCGAGGTAACAAATATAGGAGCCAGGTATAGTTCTGGGTGAAAAGTTTCTTATAGAGTTGAACAACATACTGGAGGGTGTAGTTGAAGTGTTCTTAGAAATATGAATTCTAAATGTGTAAATTTTAAATATTTTCAAACTAATACTGACCTATTTTGTATTTGTGTGATGACTTGACTGTTGAATATCATGCCCCCCCCCCCCCCCCCCCCGGTATTCTGACTTTGAAAGATGGCGGACTGACAGGAAATTTTTCAGGGAAATGTTTGATTTTGCATCACTTAAAACTGAGAGGTTATATACGTGAAGCTGAAAATTGTGCAAGTAAATACGACACCTGTTCTGAAATGTCATGCCATAAAGCGAAATTTCTAGTCGCCATGGTGACCTGGTGCCGGGATTTGTTGTGCCCTGGACTAAATATATGAGTCTGGAGGCTGAATACCTCAAACCCACACCTTACATGGGTCTAATATGGAACAGGAATTAAACCACCAACACACATACTACCAGTAGCCAAATGAAAGTCCGAAAGACAAAGCAAGAAAGGACACAAAACTGCGCCTTCAAATGGCCGACCACGTGATTTTTCAGGATACATGGATAACTTTTGATTAGCTAACGTCAGAATTTCGAGAATTTCAGTTTCAGGGGACGTTCGCTTTCTATCTCTAATTAATAGTTTCTGGGTAAACTGGAGTCGGTAGAAGCCGGAAATCTAACCAGAAGACAAGAGCTATAAACGTTGTTTTTTTTTTCAATTCAGACGATTTCAAGATGGCGTTTTGTCAAAATAAGATGGAAAAACTGTAAATAAATGTGCACTTGTTTATGTTGTGGCAAGAACAACTCAGATTTTCTTCTTCTTCTTCTTCTTCTTCTTCTTCTTCTTCTTCTTCTTCTTCCCCTGCGGGGTTCGCATTGAAAGGATGCTGTGTCATAGTTTACAGCGAGGCAGCGCTATCTGCGCCTTTCGGCACGACACATCCGATTTCAGCCGGCATTTTGGAGGGATACATGGCTTGCCATCCCACTGTGATCCCTACCCCTTGGGCGGAGTGCACTAGTGACCAGTGCAGCCTATTTCCAGAGCCGCCACGTGGAGGCGGAATATAGTCTTTGTCAACCATGATTCACTGATCCTGATACAACCAGCCGGCTATGATTCACTGACCCTGATATGAGTCACTGACCCTGATATGAGTCACTGATCCTGATACAACCAGCCGGCTATGATTCACTGACCCTGATATGAGTTACTGACCCTGATACAACCAGCCGACTATGAGTCACTAACTGATGTCAGTTTATGCACTGCTGCATCTCCCCCCCCCCCCCCCAAGCTCTTATATGTACTGTATGGATAATATACCGGATGTTGAAACATAATGCTGCCAATTCTATGTCGACCGTCGGTATGGTTATAGAGAAATAGCGATGGTATTAATGAGTCAGCTTATCTATTCAATATTGTTCTCTTAATTCGTATGTATCCAGTATATTTTGTGTCATCTTTCACAATCATTCCATTTCATTGATCCTCGTTGTACACCTCACTTCATTACATCTTCACGATGTTTTATAAAATGTATGATGATGATTTGACATTTAAAGGAAAAATAAATTTTTTTAAATAAAAAATGGGGGGATATATATTTATATTTAAATCAGGAAATAAATGAAAGGGGTCCGGATCACTTATAAAGGAAAATAAATATACTCATTCCCAAAATGGTCACAGGACAACAATTGTGCATTTGTTGCCTAGGAAACTCGACTGGGTATACCAAGGAACACAAGAAAATGAAAATAGCAACCAAATACCTCCGGCGGACAACGAGAGGATCATCAATAAGCGAGGAACAACGGGAGGAACATCACGGAAACACCAGGCTAGGTACAAACAGATACATACATCCAAGCACTGGTTTATGCGTCATAATATCGCCGAAATCTACTACGGTCTAAGGTGGAATAAGCGCGCCTCCGTCAGTAGAAACTAGTGAGGCAAACTTTTAAAAAAAATTTTTTTATAAAAATTAATGAATCAGCGACCTACAGAGGTGGAGAACGCTGTCTTCAATTATTTGACAATGTCAATGCACCTTTAGATAGGTATATTTATCCGGTTCGTTCGGGAACTTCCTTGCCAGCCTGCCACAGATCTGTACAGACGCTCCTTGTTTCGTCATGGTACTTGACTTCATTGAAATGTTTACACTACTAGCCTGTTCATGTCATTTCTGAAAGTATTTATTCCCGTCTGCTGGATGGTGTGAACGTCGAGGTCTACATACCATTATCAGCCAGTGAGAATACAGCTTTCAGTGATAAAATATAGCTTTGAGGTATTATGTTGTTTGTTGATGGGTAACTTCTACCATCTTGTCTTATCAGTTTCCATAGCTATGGAATTTCGTGAACGTGTTTTCATTGTGTCCTACTCACTTTTATGCTACATTCTGAAGCATGCATCTGTATATATTTGTTAGAGAGGACCATTTACCTGAGTGTTACTGGGGCCTTAGCATGGACCATAGAATAGCAACACTGTTACATGATAAATATTTCGTAAAGAATGACTAAGGAAAGTTGGGCATGAGGCTGGATACTGTAAGCTGGAGAAAATGTAAGCTACATAAACGTTTAGACAGATCAATATCTGATGATTTTGTGTGTCTTATTTGAGTATCTATGCTCCGCAAGAACCTAAACGGTTTTGATTGATGGATAGATTGATTGATTGATTGATTGATTGATTGTCACCATTTCTGTCTTTCTACTTAAATTTAAACTATTATTTCTACTTTCTGTTGTTATCTGATCCACGAAGCCCTTGATACATATTTATGTTTGTTCATAGTTATTTTTTTTTTGGTAGTTGTTGTTATTAATCTATCATAAGTTTATCGCATCCTGTTTATACTATTTCCATCGATCGATGGTCTTGTAATCTTTTATGCTTTCACGTCCATTTTAGAAAAGGTTCTCTCTTAGCTGTTTTTTCTTCTTCCAAGTGCTGCCATTTTTAGTTCCGTCGTTTTTATTCCATTCTCTACACTTTATGAGATAATTTTCGAGTTTACATTTTGATAGGGCTTGATTGATAAATTGTGTATGTTCTCATTAGTGTCATACTCATCATCATCATCATGTAGCATGTCTTTTATATAACGTCGCTCCTATCACAGTCTGTCTGAAAGAAATTCTTTCCATTGCCAAAACTCCAGCCTACGCCACAGTCATATCCAGGCATTTCTGGATATCTTGGTGCCATCGTCTTCTTGGTCTACCCCTGCCTTTTCTTTCCTTTCACCTTACATCCCTGTTCTTTCAAGAATGAGATGATAATACGCACAGGAAACCGTATTTCCTTTATGATGTTCCCAGATTTTATGTTTTACCGTATCGAAAGCCTTGTGTAATCAATGAAACACGTGTACAGGTCTACATTAAACTCTCTACATTTTTCGTGGATATTCCTCATATTGAATATGTGATCTATGGTTCCTCTGTCTTTCCTAAAATCTGCGTGGCGGATTAGAGGCGATAGTTAGGTAGTTTGTGCACAGCTTTGATTGCCTTTTTGGGGGAGAGAAATGTACATTTATTTCTGCGATGCTTCCGGCAACTCTGCGTTGTGCCATATCTGTTTAATCAGCTTGTGATAAACTCGAACACTGGTCTGCTACCCAACCCTACGCCCCCTTCGAACACTGGTCTGCTACCCAACCCTACGCCCCCTCCCCCCTGCTTGTTCTAGCTCTGCTTTGATATTATCCCATCCTGAAGAATCTCCCTTTTTCAGACTTTTGATTGTTGATCGTACTTCCTCCAATGTTGGCTCATGTTCATTCTCATCTTTTGTTTGGATTATAACTGAGCACTTTGTGTTATGTTCATATATAGTTTTGCAGTACTCTCTCCATCTGTTCAGTATATATTCGTAATATCCTGTGTCATACTACCACATCGAATATAACACCCCGATGAACTGGCAACAGTATCATTTGTAACTTACTATCAGAATGGTGCAGATTATCTGCCCGTCCATCGAACTGAACAATATAAAATAAACAACGACAGTTTAGGAATCAAAAGTAATTCTTCTTTCCATAACTTTTCCTCCAAACCACAATTGCATCCATCTTCCAAACCATCCATCTTCCAAACCATCCATCTTCCAAACCGTCCATATTCCAAACCATCCATCTTCCAAACCGTCCATATTCCAAACCATCCATCTTCCAAACCGTCCATAATCCAAACCATCCATCTTCCAAACCATCCATAATCCAAACCATCCATCTTCCAAACCGTCCATATTCCAAACCATCCATCTTCCAAACCATCCATCTGATCCCCTTTCCAAACTGCACATTTTTTCAACACGCTCACCACTCTTAACCCATCTCTTCCTTTCCCCTCCTCAAATTATTCGCCTCTTGCTCCCTCATCCCCTCCCAATCTCACCTTGTTCATACTTCTCCGATTCAGACTGTATTAACGATTCTCATAGTTATCACGCGCAGGGCCCCATTGTGTAATGACTCGCGCCGAGCGTCTAGTTAGTTGAACGTAAATTAAGTTATAACCCATCTCTTCCTGGCTCCCTGTCACTCCGCACTCCTGCTACCCTTCTCTCACCGTCCATCTCTTCAGACCCGGCCCTGCCACTCCCCTTTCTCCAACTCATCTACTCTTCTTTCAAATTCAAATGTCTCATTTTTATATTACATAATTATCCAGCGCATGGTCTTGTGTTGTAGTGCCTCGCTCCAAGCGCTACTTTTACCAACTTACGCATACATCACGTGATTCGATTTAACAATCAGATTTGAGAATTAATTAGATATATTTTGGGAACAATTAAACCAAGAAATGACTTCATCACATCACATTGCAGTATGAACGGTCTGTTTCTGTCTGGACGTCGCCAGTGGTTTTTGTCTCCTTCGCGGGATTTCCTGACTATTTCTGCATGGAATCTGTTCATCTCCTTCTCATTTCCAAGACTTCCTTGAGTATGATGTTGGACATATATGTAGTTAACTTGACATGCCTGTATTATTTCAGTTTTTAATGTTTTTACAGCTGTCAGTTGATCTATCTATCGTCCGATTGTGACAGTGTCAGGCGTGTGATAATGTCAGTTATGTGACAGATGAAGGATTCAGGGATTCAGCACGAAGTGGGAGTTAGGGAATCAGTCAGAGAGGGGATTCAGTGATTCTAGGATCTCAACAAGCTCCCAGTCATAAATCCGAACTATCATCCGACTTGTCAATGAAGTCTAACAGTACCTTTGAAATAGGGAAGCTCTTCTTAACTTGACAGTAAACAAGCAGATGACAGATACATTACATCGTAATGTTCAGACAGAAGTTAGATAAAATGGGCATTATTAATCAAGCCGGCTTGTATTTTAAGTGCCTGCAAATAACATTTCAAAGGCTCGATTATATGAGGGTGGTAGCTATCTCCTCTCCCTCGCCGCTTTTACTTCCCGGACTGGACTGAACTGGTACCCATTTAAGTCTGGGTCGACCTGAGAACCGTCGCGGTCTGAATAAAACATGTCCGCCCCAACTGGGGAATGAACCCAGGACCTCTCTAACCACTGCGCCCACGCGACTCCCCTTTTCGCTATTATCCGGAGTTTATTGTCTAAGTTTAGTGAGATATTTTTCAACGTGAACATCACATGTTAAATCTGGGAATTGTTCCTCAGATTTCTAGTTAAAATGGTAGTCTAGTGATGATTTAGATCCGCTCATGCTGTAGTGTCTAGGTGCCAGAGACAGGTTGGTATGGGTTGAGCTGCTAATGATTTGGCGGCAAAATATCCAATGTAAAGTTAGTAGGTGCTCCAGAAATGGAGAACTTGACTTATTGACAGGCAGTACATTCAAAACGGGATAATGATCTACGAGCTGGTCAACGGGGCGGTAGCAAAAGTACCACGTGACTGGTCGCCATGTTGGACAGAAGAACTTGGTGGGGATCGTGGGAGCCAGATAAAGGCTGAAACACAAGTCATTACAGGCAGTTGATCTGCTCACCCTGAGGGCACCTCTTCCCCTTCTCTCTCTTCTCACCTCACTCTGTTTCATTTGACTCTGTCCAACAGTCACACTCTTGCACAACTTTCACACGCGCCCTCATGGTGAGGCCCTTCCATTGCACTTTGGTTGGGCTAGCTTCTGAGGGCGCACAAACCTAGCATAGGTACATACAGACGCACACATTCATCCAAGCACTGGTTTATGCGTCCTGATATCGCCCAATAGACTACGGTCTAGGGTGGAAAATGGCGCGCCTCCGCCAGTAGAAACTAGTGAGGCAAACATCTAAGCAACAGCATTACAGGCAGTGATACAGGGAGGCCCTACTGTGAGTTTCGAAGGCATGGTACCATATTGACTGATTAAATGGACAGTGGACTGGCCCCAGCGAACGAAAGCGTTCAGGTGGTAAGGTTTATCTGTGAATTTCCGACATTGCTCTTGCCACGTCCCACGAGTACGATGGGTGTAGCCTACAACTACAGAGAGCACGTTTCTAAAACACGTGTGAGAAATCTCTGATTCTACAGCGGAGAACAGACGGACGGAAACAGTCAGTCTGTCAGAGGCTGGTCACACCACCAGCTACGAAAACCACAAGACTCAATATATTAATTTAGTTTATTAGTTGCTATTGTTAGAGATAATAGAGACAAAGGACTTCGATATGATCTGCGTATTAGTCCAGAGACAACCAGCCAGTTACTTACTGACACCCGTTGGTTAGAGAATTTAATCATAGTTAAATTAGAAGATAAATTATTTTTATGACCAGATTATGCAATAAATGATTAACCATGTTTTATTTATGAAAGAATCAGTTGTCAGAGTTTCATTTGTTTTCAAGTGAAAAGGAGACATAATTAATGAAAGTAAACATAAATTGGTGGATGTGAGATCTATCACATTATATTCTTATGGATCGTATTTCATATGTTAATATTTGTGTTCAGCGTAAAGTGTCTTAACTCCATTGTTTGGATTATTTATCTAATATAGCATTTAATTTGTATCTTTGTATCTCTTACACACATTAAGTTGTTGCTGTTGTTTTTGTTGTTGTTGTTGTTGTTATTGTTGTTCGAAGCTGCTCGTGCGCTGTTGAATTAACACTTGACGACATTTCTTTGGTACCGGGTTACAGTGGCTCTTTTTACATCTCTAGATGTACTTGGGAATGTGTAACGGGGTACTCAGGACTGTAGTGCAAGGTGAAGCTTCTCATGTTATCACTATGGGAACTACATTTTCGATCCCTGGCTCACTGATCACATTTTATTGACACAGCCTAATTGCAGGAGCATGAATTAGTACGTGAGGGGGGGGGGGTGATCAATATATTTCAGCTGAGCTTGATTACGTTTTGCTCGCTAAACTCAAAATGATTTAACGTTTCCTTAAACTTCTTACCTTTTATTTATGTTCTTACCTTCCCATGTTGGCCGCTGTGAGAATTGTTGTTGCTTGTGTAAGAATTACTATCATGATATGTTTAGTAAGGAGAGGGATCATGAGGTGTGGTTGTATTTTGACTGCTCAATATCAGAAACAAACACTCGAACAGAACAAAAGCAGCTGATAGAATCAATAAGACGCATTCTAAACAATTTATGTTATAACATTTTAGAAAATGTATATGTTCTGGTAAATTCATTTATCAATATTTGGGTGAAATATTAGATATTAGAAGCTTAGATTAAATTTTGGGATCGATAACCGCGTTGAAGGATACCATTGCTATTTTTAAATGTAATTGACTTCCTTAGATGGATGTGTAGGAATTGTTGCATGGATTAAGTTGTGTGATTATTTGTGCATACTGAATGCAGACTTGATACTGCAGACATAAACAATAACAACTTTGGACCAGCAGACGTTACAGTATTTGTATCTAGAAGTGCACCAATAGCCAGTGAAATATACAGACAGCAACAAAAGATGGACATATAAACTAAACAATAAGGTTGTCAAAGACTAACTAGCAAAACAATTATAATACTGTTATTTAATTTATATTTAATCTAAATGTATACACAGTAAACAAACATTTCGATGAAATCGAAGAAATGGCTGGAATGAATATAAGAAGACGAAGTATGAATAATATTATATATGCTGATGATACAGTGTTAATGGCAGAGGATCCAGTATATATACGGATCTTAATGGGTAAGATAAACAGCAAGAGCAATCAATGTGGGCTGGAAATCAATATGACAAAAGACTAACGTTTCGATGTTCACCAAAAAGAAAGAAAGTCCTCAAGTTGACATCTACATAAATGGAGACATTGTGGAACAAGTGTCAACCTATTTATACCTTCATCAGCTAATAACGGCGGGTGGCAAATGCAAAAGGGAGACTATTTAAAGAATTGCAATTGCAAAGACTACATGTAACAGCATGAGACATAGACTTCTGTCCAAGCAGGATATCTCAGAGCTTAAACATGAGAATCATTAAATTAAATGTGCATTGAGTTGTATTGTACGTAGTAGAAACCTGCACCATGACCAAGAACAGGGAGAGAGTATTGACTTCTTTGAGATGGGGGTCTTTTGAAGACGGGCGAGTTTCTTGGAAAAACAGGAAAAGAAATAGTGGCTTGGCTTGGCTTCGTTCATTCTCAAGCTCCCACTACTAAACCATGAAAGGACTTAAGTAGCAGAATGTAGTCCAGAGAACGGAATGCGTTGTGTCGTAGTTTACAGATTGACTGCGATATTTGCACCTTTCAGTCCAACACATCCGACTTCAGCAAGCATTTTTTTGGGTACCGGGTTAGCATTCCCTCTTCGATCCCTTCTCCTTATCCAGTCTGCACTGCTCCAGTCTGTTATCCAGGATCACCGCGTGGAGGTGTAGAAGGGTCTTGGCAGCTCTGGTTCGCTGGCCCTGACGCTAGCAGTCAGCTATGGATCGCTGACTACTGCAGCTCATACGCTGCTCAGCATCTTGATCCCTCGAAATAGTGAGATTCTGGAACAACTCAAGGTAAAATAGATACTTCTGAAGGAAATAAAAAGCAAACAGATAAGATATTTTGGTCATGTCAAGCGACATGATAGTCTGCTGAAAGAACGATTGACATTACCGTCAAACCCCCATGCGGAGGTGGCACTCGATGATGATCATAATAATGAATCTAAGATTATAAGAAAAATCGTTAAACTAATAGCAACGTCAGTAGTTCAGAATGTGTCCTCCAAAGTAAACATTGGCTTCCATTTGGTATCATTCTTCACTACGTTAAGCGCAATCGATACAAATTGCAATCCAAAAAGATCAATACACGGCTCGGTGTCTTTCAGCGATTGTCGAAGTGCATTGGTGCTGAACGTTCCTCTAGCTTGCTGCGTGTGACACACTACTGGTGCGCCTTTCCAAGCACTCCTGATTACGCAATCAATATTTGAATAATAAATACGAACGTAATCTGGGGATCGTTGACTCCTTGATGTCAGTGTCAATGTGTAAAAGGCGATTCTTGATTGGTCTGTTCTTGCCTGTAGAAAATATATACACTATAGATATGTCGTTCTTGTTGCTGATATCACTCGCACTTTAGCTATGTACGACTGTCTTTGGTAGCGGGTTACAGTGGCTCTCCTCATATCCCGAGGCGTACTTGAGAAGGTGGACCAGGATGCTTCTTGCTGTAGTTCAATGCGATGCTCCTCATGTAGGTCACCAATGTGGAGATCACAGTGCACAACATCATTTGCACAAGAATTATCACTCATCAGACTGTGGACTTAATGCTCCGATTTCCCATTGCAGAACTTCGTGGACCTCATGCAGATACAGATAATAGCTATTTGGTAGTAAGCCATTTCTTCAACAGAGTTCTGTTTTGTTTTAAATATCTGGGGTCGATTGTCAGTGATGAAGGATCAAAATGTGAGGTGTTGGCCAGAATAGTACAGACAATAGCGGCGCTTGCACGGCTTAACAAAATCTGGCAAGATAAACGGTTAGCACTAAGCACGAAAATTAGATTAATGCGTACATTGGTCCTGTCAATATTCCTCTATGCTTGTGAGACATGGACAGTTACAGCTGACCTTCAGCAAAGAATACAGGCCTTGGGGATGAGATGTTTTCGAAAACTTTTAAACGTCACGTACAAAGATCGAGTTACAAATGAGGAAATACGAGATAGAATTATAACAGCAATAGGACCTTTTGAAGACCTCCTGGCAAGTGTCAAAAGAAGTAAACTCGCTTGGTACGGTCACAAACGATCAAATGGTCTTGCAAATACGATCCTCCACGGAAAGGTGCAAAGCAGACGACGAAGAGGCCGACCCAAAAAGAGGTGGGAGGACAACATGAAAGAATGGACCAATCTCCGACCAGAAGAGGCACAGGCAGCGGTCGCTGACAGAGCAGGGTGTCGTGGGGTTGTGAGGATGTTTTCATGTGTGCCCCAACGACCTCACCGGTTACGGGATGACCTGACCTGACTTTAATTCCAGTCTCCGTGTGGTTATCTGTTCTTCTTCTTCTTCTTCGTACGCAGTCAGACAGTAACCTTTATTTTTTCGAAAAAAGCAGCGGTCATCCTGAGGCTGTCGCCACTGCAATAGCGCTTGTCTTGCAGTTCCACTGGTGATGGCCACATCTGCTCTCTCTGATCCTCGTATGTCGGGCAGTTCTGCAGCGGATGTTCAGCGGTCATTTTACCGGTACCGCACGGGCATTCGTCGGTACCACCTATCTTCAATTTGTTGAATAGGTGGTACCTCAGTCTATTGTGGCCAGTGCGAAGTCTGAAGACAACGACCTGCTCTCTTCTGTTCAACTGGTAATAGGCATCGTTTTTGGTGTAACCAGTATGTTCGGTTTCCCATTTGGTCATGTATCTGGCTTTGATAAGCCGTTTTGACTCTTCGTACGTCATACTAGTATCTGTTTGTGGTAGTCTTGCACCTTCTTTTGCCAGTCTGTCTGCCTCCTCGTTGCCTTGGATGTTGCAGTGTGATGGGACCCACTGTACCACTACCCTTTTTGGTGCGGACTGCTGGCACAGTTTGCAGAGTGCTGCTCTTAAGTCATTAAGCTCAGTGTTTTTCTGGCTTTTTAGCGCTGTAACTACGGCGAGAGCATCTGTAAGCAGGACTATATGGCTTTCATTTTCTTTGTGTGTCACCATTTCTTCCACTGCCGCCCTCAGTGCCTCTGCCTCCGCTCTGAAATTGCTTGTGTACTTACCAGTAGCGAATGACAGTGTTATTTGTCTGCCATTTGGTAGGTTCAGGAATGCTCTTGTCCCTCCGTTCTATGTAGTGTATGTTACAGAACCGTCGGTGTATGCATGGGTCCAGTCCATGCTTGGATAGCTTTTCGATATAAAGCTTAGGGTAGTATCTCTCCTTTCTTTTTCAGTCTGGCAGTTTTTGTTTCCAATACCTGATATATTTTCTACCACCTCTGGAAATATATCCTGCCTCCAGGTAGGTTTTCGTACAGTAGTGATGGGTTTTGGTGTTGTTAGTGCGTTTATGGGATCTTCGTGCAACTTTGCTTTGGCTATTTCTGCAAAGTTTCTCCGCTTTAGTTTCCCATTTCCCAAATTGTTTAGTCTCTGGTGCATTGGATGGTCAGTCAGTCTTCTGAGTTTCTCTGACTGCAGCTGGGCTCTGCAGTCTCTTCTATCGGTCATAGATTGCAGTTTTGTAATCTTTTCAAGTTCTACAATTGGCGTTGACTTCATTCCTCCTGTTATAACTCTCATGGCTTGGTTTTGAAGTTTGCTAACTTTATCGAAGTTCGCCTTTGCTGCTGTTGTCCATGCCGCAATACCCTACTCAAGAACTGGTCTCACTCTTCCAGTGTACAGTTTCTTTAGTATGCCTTCGTCTGCTCCCCAGCTTGTGCCAGCAAGTTTCCTCATGATTGCCATTCTTTCTCTGGCTCTCATTCGGTTTCTCTCAATCTGACTTTTCCATGTCATGCGCCGATCAAATGTGACTCCCAGATAGGTTGGGTTGTCGTTTGGCTGCAGGAATTTGCCATTTAAACGTAATTTGGTATTTTGGGGTTTTATTGAAAGCGAGAATATTGTGCATGTGGTTTTCTCCTCGTTTATTTTGACCAGCCATGAGTTCGCCCACTCTTCCAGCGATGTTAGGGCCTGCTGCATCCGATTTCTTGCTATGGTGAGATTCTTTTCAGAGGTCCACATAGCCAGATCGTCTGCAAACATTGAGCTATGTACTCTCCTTGGTATATTCTCTGTAATGTCGTTTATATATACCAGGAAGAGTGTGGGTGACAGTACTCCCCCTTGGGGTACTCCCTGCTCGAGTGTCACCTTTTTGCTCATCTGCCCTTGTACTTGGACTCTGGCTGTTCTTTGTTTGAGGTAGTGGTTGATCAATTGTACATTTTCCCACCAACATCACTTCTTCTTAGCTTGACTCTAAGTCCATCTTTCCAGACTTTGTCAAATGCCTTTTCCAGATCCACCCAAACAGCTACTGTGTGTTTCTGTGCCTGGTAGGCATCTTCTATTTCCTGGGCTATGAGGATGACCTGGTTCTCAGTGGATCTGTGCTGTCTAAAGCCGGCTTGCTGTGGAATTAGTATTCGTTTTTCTTCCAGATGCCACTTCAGTCTGGTGTTTATCATACGTTCCATCAGCTTGCCGACACAGCTCAGTAGGCTGATGGGCCTGTTTCCATTTGGATCTGTTTTGTCCTTTGGTTATCTGTTCAATCTATGCATGTTTGTCTTAATCTGCTTCATTTATATTTTATTGAATTCAGCCGTGTCTATTTGCATTAGGTGGCTCGTGGCTTTGGATATTTGTTTTTAGGTGGGGTCTAGAGCAGTTCATATCTGAATTTTTAGAAAACTTAGATGTCCTAAAATGATTTTCATTGATCAACAGAAGTGAACAGGTGGCTGTCTTTAGGCTCCTATCAGGCCACAGCAGATTGAGATATTATATATTTTACAAACTAACATTGAAAGTACTTATGAAAATGTCAGCTGTACTGATACAATTACTGCTGAACCTTTGCTGCAGAGGTGTCCAACATACGAGGAATGGACAAAGCATAAATGACTATTACCTGTACCATTCCTGGACAAGTTCCATAGAGATACAACCTCAATGGTAATTTTACTAAAGACGTACAAAACAAAAATAATTTTCAGATTGACTAGACTGATTAAGTTGACTTTATCTCGAACAAGACTGATTAAGTTGGAGTTATCTTGAACAAGACTGACTAAGTTGGAGTTATCTTGAACGAGGCTGACTAAGGCGATGTTATTCCGAACAAGGTTGACTAAAGTGGTGTTATTTTAAACAAGGTTGATTGGTTAGTTTTGTTTCCACTTGTGTCGGTAAGCGGGTTGGGAGGCTTTATTGTCCTACCTGAAGTGTGTTGCGTCAGTCAATGTGAGCGCGTGTCGCTACACAATCTCTCTAATGTCATCGATCCACCTGCCTGGGGGCCGCCCTTTGCCATGAAGCCAGATCTGCTAGCGTTTTAAGCCATCAGTGGAATTGTGTTGCTGTTTACTAACGCCCACAATGAATAGGTTTACTCTTTTGTGCGCCATGAAAAAGACGTGGCGGCTTGCATTAGTTTTCCTCACATCCCGAGTGTGCTGATGAAGGTGGACCAGAGTCCTCCATGCGGTTGGGCTATGCTTGGCTTCATCTGCATGTCACTCACTACTACGGGGATTACGTTGATCCCTCACCCCGTTAGCCAGGCTGCCATGAAAACAGCCTGTTTTGAGGGTCTTGGCCACTATGTTTTATCTGACCCTGACTAACATATCTGATCAGTATATTGTGCCTGACTGACCAGATATTAGTCTTCCTTCCTTCCCATCAGTGAAATATTATTGGGGTGCATTCGCGTGAGATTATCAAACTAATGTATTTTGTGTCTGGAAATGTATTCTGTACAAGAAGCAGTACGGACCATAATGATGTCGTCGTTCCGCATTCTGTCTCTCCTGGCAACATCGATGAACGTCCTCAAACACTTCATTCCACACGTCGAAATTCTGCTCTCGTGTGCCCTGAACAGTGGCCATGTTTGGCACTAGTAGCACAAGGTCGGCATAAATATACTGTTTATCAGCTGTTTCTGTCTTGCCGAATTAATGCTCTAGTGCCTAAGCTGTGGTGACGTTATCTTGAACTCCGTCTTAAGCAGTCGTCCATGCGTGTTATATTTACAAAATTAGCTCATTTGTTTAAATATGGACACGTACAAAAAGTCATAGAAATTGACACATCTGAATGGCATTCGCTCTATTTCTTTCTCCTTCTCTCTCTCTCTCTCTCTCTCTCTCTCTCTCTCTATCACACAACACACACACACCCACACCCACACACACTTATACACACACACTCATACACCCAATGATGTTACGGCGTTATTTTACAAATATCTATGAACCCATTTTAAGTATAAAACTAAGATTAAATGAGTTGCTTTCGCGGAAAACTTATACTTTATAAACGTAATTACTTTTGTGTGTTTTCTGTTTTCTGTGTTTTCTGTTTTCTGCATTTTCTGTTTTCTGTTCTTCTTAGAATCGTTCTTGCCAGAATGTGTAACAGTTTGGAGACGAACTAACAGAATCATGTGGTGACCATCCCGTGCCCATTGAAGCTAAGGATACACTAGCAAGATTATCACAATCCATTATTATAGCGACAATATATCATATGTTATAAGCGAGGTCTTATTCATCACAAAACTGATACCTGCAACAACAATAAATTCAAGAACCCAGCCACTTTACGAAAACAGCCATTTCACGAACCCAGTCACTGCAGGAACTCGGCCACTTTACGAGCCAAGACACTGCACGATAACAACCACTTCACGAACCCAGTCACTTCAGGAAATCGGCCACTTTACGAACCAAGACACTGCACGATAACAACCACCTCACAAACCCACAACTACAGCCGCATCACGATCCCATCCGTTCACGAACCCACGACCCCAGCCACTTTACAAACCAAGCCGCTTCACGAACCCAGCCACTTCACGACCCCAGCCACTTCACGACCCCAGCCGCTTCACGAACCCATCCGTTCACGAACCCACGACCCCAGCCGCTTCACAAACCCAGCCGCTTCACGATCCCATCCGTTCACGAACCCACGACCCCAGCAACTTTACAAACCTAGCCGCTTCACGACTCCAGCCGCTTCACGACCCCAGCCCCTTCACGACCCCAGCCACTTCACGACCCCAGCCACTTCACGACTCCAGCCGCTTCACGACCCCAGCCACTTCACGACCCCAGCCGCTTCACGACCCCAGCCACTTCACGACCCCAGCCGCTTCACGACCACATCCGCTTCACGACCCCAGCCACTTCACGAACCGACGACCCCAGCCACTTCACGAACCGACGATTCCAGCCACTTTACAAACCTAGCCACTTCACAACCCCAGCCACTTCACGAACCGACGATTCCAGCCACTTTACAAATCTAGCCACTTCACAACCCCAGCCACTTCACGAACCGACGATTCCAGCCACTTTACAAACCTAGTCACTTCACAACCCCAGCCACTTCACGAACCGACGATTCCAGCCACTTTACAAACCTAGCCACTTCACAACCCCAGCCACTTCATGAACCGACGATTCCAGCCACTTTACAAACCTAGCCACTTCACAACCCTAGCCACTTCACAACCCCAGCCACTTCACGAACCGACGATTCCAGCCACTTTACAAACCTAGCCACTTCACAACCCCAGCCACTTCACGAACCGACGACTCCAGCCACTTTACAAACCTAGCCACTTCACGACCCCAGCCACTTCACGACCCCAGCCGCTTCACGATCCCAACCACTTCACGATCCGATTCGTTCACGAACCCACGAACCCAGCCACTTTACAAACCCAGCCACTTCACGACCCCAGCCACTTCACGAACCGACGACTCCAGCCACTTTACAAACCTAGCCACTTCACGACCCCAGCCACTTCACGACCCCAGCCGCTTCACGATCCCAACCACTTCACGATCCCATTCGTTCACGAACCCACGAACCCAGCCACTTTACAAACCCAGCCACTTCACGACCCCAGCCACTTCACGAACCAACGATTCCAGTCACTTCATGAACTCAGCCATTTAATGAACCCAGCATCTCGATATATAGGAGGTGCATAAATAGTGGCATCTGTGCCGGACAAAACTCTCTGAACCTCGGATATACACTCTAATGGAGGTTACTCACGCAAATCTGTGCCAGTCATTGGTGCTCTGGTTGGTGTTTCATTCGACCACCTTACAAACCACGTCTGCTACGACCGGTAAGTCCGATCACTTTCTGTTTGGAGTTGCTGTTCTTCCTGCAGCTATTAGAATGGTGCTGGGGGTGCTTAATTTTGTAACGGTATCAGAGCGGAACATCTATTAGAGCTCTTGCCTCTTGCGGTAAAAGCAAAGGTAGTACCACAGTAAATAACTTTGTCGTAGATAAAGAGTTAAACTTCATTGTAAAACTAGATAAAGTGTTAGAGGTTTGATGGTAATACTAGATAAAGTGTTAAACTTCATTGTAAAACTACATAAAGTGTTAGAGGTTTGATGGTAAAACTAGATAAAGTGTTAGAGACTTAACTGTAGTACTAGATAAAGTGTCTATAGACTTGATGGTAATACTAGATAAAGTGTTAAACTTCATTGTAAAATTAGATAAAGTGTTAGAGGTTTGATGGTAATACTAGATAAAGTGTTAAACTTCATTGTAAAACTAGATAAAGTTTTAGAGGTTTGATGGTAATACTAGATAAAGTGTTAAACTTCACTGTAAAACTAGATAACGTGTTAGAGGTTTGATGGTAATACTAGATAAAGTGTTAAACTTCATTGTAAAACTAGATAACGTGTTAGAGGTTTGATGGTAATACTAGATAAAGTGTTAAACTTCATTGTAAAATTAGATAAAGTGTTAGAGGTTTGATGGTAATACTAGATACAGTGTTAAACTTTATTGTAAAACTAGATAAAGTGTTAGAGGTTTGATGGTAATACTAGATACAGTATTAAACTTCATTGTAAAATTAGATAAAGTGTTAGAGGTTTGATGGTAATACTAGATAAAGTGTTAGGGACTTAACTGTAGTACTAGATAAAGTGTCTATAGACTTGATGGTAATACTGGATAAAGTGTTAGATACTTGAGGGTAATACTAAATAAAGTGTTAGAGACTTGATGGTAATACTAGATAAAGTGTTAAACTTCATTGTAAAACTAGATAAAGTGTTAGAGGTTTGATGGTAATACTAGATAAAGTATTAGAGACTTGACTGTAGTACTAGGTAAAGTGTCTATAGACTTGATGGTAATACTGGATAAAGTGTTAGAGACTTGAGGGTAATACTAGATAAAGTGTTAGAAACTTGATGGTAATACTAGATAAAGTGTTAAACTTCATTGTAAAACTAGATAAAGTGTTAGAGGTTTGATGGTACTACTAGATAAAGTGTTAAACTTCATTGTAAAACTAGATAAAGTGTTAGAGGTTTGATGGTATTTCTAGATAAAGTGTTAGAGACTTGATGGTAATACTGGATACAGTGTTAGAGACTTCATTGTAGTACTATATAGAGTCGTAGAGACTTAATGGTAATACTAGACACTGTCTAAGACGGATGTGTCGAGCCGAAAGGTGCAAATATCGCAGTCAAGCTGCAAACTAGCGACACAACTCATTGCGCTCTCCAGACAACATCCTTCTACTTGCAAAGCCCTGTTCAGGGCTTTATAGCGGGAGATTAAGAACGAGCGAAGAAGAAGAAGATACGAAGAAGTACTAGATAAAGTGTTGGAGACTTGTAGTGATAGTTAAAGTGTTTTAACTTGAACGATTTAAGATTAAGTGTTATAAACATGGCTTTAGTAAAGTGTGACTGTAGTACCAGATAAAGGGCGAGAGCCAGAACTCTGCAGTGCCCATTTCAACAACATCGCCATGCTAGTGATGCCCTTCTTGCTTCTACTATAACGGCTTTGTGTACTTATTTTTCAGTATACTTGAATTATTCACGTGACATGTTCGCCGATTACGTGATGCCAGATGTACTCAACATTACGTTTTACACAGACTCTGTGAACCTCACTCAGCTTCACATGAAGCGCGTTAACCACATAGACCCGAACTTACCCATATTTACTCTCAAAGTAGACGAAGATGGCAGATACGTTTATAAACAGGAACAGTTGGAGGAAAACCAGGTTAGTTATATCACATTTGATTGATAATCACTATTTTCACGCAGCATTAATGTAGTTACGTATCCGTGTGAAAATGTCGGTGTTCGCAAGTCCTCTGCTGATCAAAGTGCATGTCCGATGTTCTCTACATCTACCTGTTGCAACATTTATATTATAGACATTCCACTTTTGACACATTCAAATTACTTAGTACATGCATTCACCTGTTCACACATTCTTTTTGCCTACATTTACCTGTTGTCACAATAACACCACATAGATTCACCTGTTTCCAAAGACACGATACTTACATTCACCTGTTGGCACAATCGTGTTTCTGCATTCACATTTCTATACATTTTTAGTAAGTACATTCACCTGGTGACACCTTTTGACACCTATTAACCATCCAGTGCTATTGTAAAGGCGTGTACACGTCTGCTCTTGGACAAATAATAATAGTTGTTAAACGTCTATGTCTGCGAACTCTCGTACATTCACTCACTGCTTATAATCAGCATTATTGTTTTCATGTCCCTGTGTTCGACTACCTCCAGGTCTGTAATTTCCAGATCAATCAACACATCGACGTCGCCTGTTGCAACTGGATCATTTACTGCCATTGGCACTCATCGAATCACTCACACCAGCCAATGAACACATCAATGTCACTAGCTTCCACTGGATAACTCCCTTTCAGTCAATTGACACATCAATGACACCGATTTCGACTGGATCACCCATCCCGTGTCAACCACATCAATGTTACCGGTTCCGATTTGTTCACTCACTCCCTGAATTCAACCATCGCATCAATGCCATCAGTTTACATTAGTTCACCCACTCCCTGAATCCAACCATCATGTTAACCAACACATCAGTTCCCATTAGTTCACCCACTCCCTGAATCCAACAATCATGTCAACCAACACTTCAGTTCCCATTAGTTTATCCACTCCCTGAATCCAACCATCATGTTAACCAACACATCAGTTCCAATTAGTTCCCCCACTCCCTGAATCCAACCATCCTGTCAACTAACACATCAGTTCCCATTAATTCCTCCACTCCCTGAATCCAACCATCATGTCAACCAACCCTTCAGTTCCCATTAGTTCATCCACTTCCTGAATCCAACCATCATGTCAACCAACACATCAGTTCCCATTAGTTCATCCACTCCCTGAATCCAACCATCATGTAAATCAACACTTCAATTCCCATTAGTTCATCCACTCCCTGAATCCAACCATCATGTCAACCAACACATCAGTTACCATTAGTTCATCCACTCCCTGAATCCAATCATCATCTCGACAACACGTCATTGACAGCGTCTCCCATCTGTTCAGTGTAACTCAGCTGGTGATTCCTGCCTGAACGTCAGGGGCCTTCAAACTCCGCAACAGCCGGCATACACGACCATTATTCCTGTTTGACAGCATTTCTCAATATGCGTTACTTCAGTCACTCTCTTGTCTTTGCTCCCATTCTCTATGGGATGGAGATGTGGTGGTCTATTATCTGTGACACTGTTAAACTGGTTGAATGATTACTGCAGATCCCACCTACAGGTGAGTGACACGGTTAAACTGGTTGAATGATTACTTCAGATCCCACCTACAGGTGAGTGACACGGTTAAACTGGTTGAATGATTACTGCAGATAGGAGCTACGGGTGAGTGACACGGTTAAACTCGTTGAATGATTACTGCAGATCCCACCTACAGGTGAGTGACACGGTTAAACTGGTTGAATGATTACTGCAGATCCCACCTACAGGTGGATGGCACGGTTAAACTGGTAGAATTATTACTGCAAAAGTGCTCGACATGAAGAGAAGAACGCCCAAAATACCAATTCATTCCTGGACCAACTGTGTGAAGACACGTATAACATGAGGCTTATTATTTTCGTTTCTTCTGATAAATTGAAAGGGTTACATGGAAGCGTACGACGAAAGATAAGTATCGTGAAGACAGGGTCGAAGAACACTAGGCTGGCTATTTTAATAAAATCGCGGTAGCAAATACTTGTACAGTACGAACTTTCGTACGAGAGTAAACACGACCCCTGACTGCTTGTTATGCTGGCAAGCAAACACTCAACTGAAAACGTGGTCGAGGGCAGCCTGTTTGCTCATGTGAATCTGATGTATTTAAATCTGTCCCCTGCAGCATTCAGGAATTTCTAAATTTGTAATTAAATAAAAGGAACAGAAACAGCAGGACGTTGCTCGCAATGAAACATAAATACTATACTTATTTTGGGTCGTCCTCTGATCTTGATCTCCGTTCACGAGGCCCTGGTTGTTCTAACATCATCATATGCTTTTCTTCTTCGTGATTTTTTTGTCCTGCTTTTCTCAGCTATTCCTTTAAAAGTTATATTTTAGCTGGACTGATTTTATTGTTAAGCTGTTTTTTGTGGGTTGTTTCAACAATAATTTATATATCCCTTTAATCTCCAACTTTATCAGCATTAGTCCTCTGTTGTCTTCAGTTTCTGTTGTGATATGATGATGATAAGTATGTCACGAAGATAACTACTTTCTGTAGAGCTTGGTGTATGAACGATATGCTTCTTATTACATGGCATACAAGTATGATTGATTTTAACTGCGTGACACTCACCAAGTACAAAGATCACGTCTATACTACTTCGTTATCCTAACTGCAATGAAACAGTCTGTTTCCAGCGATAACTGCTTGGAAGTGATGAGGAGTCTTGGTTAGTATGTATCATTAGACCCTGACTAACATAGTCTGATCAGTATATTTTTCTTGACCAAGCGTTATTCTCCTCTCCCTTGCTTGAGTGTGTATGAAATACCCCTTATTGCATGGCATACTTCAGATGCAAAGAGCCATAAGATTTGATGTATTGGCTTTGAATTATATATTCTTGATTAGATGGTATGATTCAAATCCAGAGAGGTAAATACCTTTAATATTTGAAGCTTCATTATGCATTCCTTATTACTCGACATACTTCATATACAAAGAGCTATATATATATATATAGTTTATGTATGAAGTGTGTATAATATACTCTTTATTAAAAATCATACTTCAGATCGAAGACTATCATGTGCTTCTGATTACAATACATATTTCATACACAAAGAGCTACCAATTAATCAATCAATCAATCAATCAATCAATGTCCGATGCTCCTTTCCAGGAAAAGGTGCCATTGAGTACCCTGCTCCAGCTCGTTCGATCTTGAGTAGTCCTTTCTGTCTCTCTTCAGTTGTCCGAGGAACGAATTTCACGTTCACAGTCTTGCCTCTATCTGTTTCTTGGGCTACATATCTTCCTCTTCGCCAGTGGATTCCATATCAGAACCCGTATGACCCCGTTCTATAGTGCGTTTCGTAGTGTGTGTCAAATCCAACCCCATTTCATTCGCTTAATCTGCTACTCCACTGGTTTTCTTGGCAATTTTCCCAAAGATCTTCGTTCCTCACCATGTCTTTCCAGCATACACCAGCATATAAACATTTATTGACAAACGACTGCAGTTTTCTCTGCATTGCTTTTGTAGTTCTCATGTACTAACTTGCCATTGCAATTAAACAAAGCTTAATTTGTTAGTACTCTATAAATAGCTTTACAAATACGATATTTGCGCCAAAGGATCCAGTGATATTCTCTTTAGAGATTGATATAGATTTTCAGAACATACGGCGTTTAGAAAGAGCATCTGGCTTTGTTATTTTTGGTACTGACATCCTGGTTTGTACCTTCAACGTTATCAGTAATTATATACTCCATGTCCTGAACACATATGTTCCAGTAAATTCAGTAAGTTGCTCTAGTCAATTGTAATACGACATCTGTTTTATGACGTTCAACTAGCATGTAATGCATAAACTATACATATTTGGCCTCGTGCATTCTGTCTCTGGATCTTTACTTCATTCGAAGAAAGAGCGTACGCACGCTAAGTTGTAAGGTTAACCGGGGAAAATGTGAAAAGGTTGTTGGTTTCTTAATCTTCTCCTTCGCCCTTATCACATTGAGGTACAGAGGTCATCAACCAACCCTCTCACTTCACCCTTTTAACCGTGGGGTACATAGGTCATCAACCAACCCTCTCACTTCACCCTTATAACCGTGGGGTACAGAGGTCATCAACCAACCCTCTCACTTCACCCTTATAACCGTGGGGTACATAGGTCATCAACCAACCCTCTCACTTCACCCTTATAACCGTGGGGTACATAGGTCATCAACCAACCCTCTCACTTCCCTTTATTACCTTGGGATGCATAGACTCGTAACCAACCCTCTCACTGTGTCCTTATCACTTTGGGGTGTATAGGCCATCAGCTAACTCTGTCACTGTGTCATTATCACCTTTGGGTGCATAGAAAATCAACCAACCTTCTCTAAGCAGACCGGTCCTGTGCCATTTTCTCCATTTCTTACCAGCTTTTCCTTGTTCATTTCGAATCAACCTCTGGGCCTCTTCTCCGCGTGTGAAATGGCCATTGGCCATCCATTGCCTCTTTTTCCTTGCTTGTTCCATGACAGAATCACGATTGGCTGATGATACTGGATTGGGGCGTTGGCAGTATGTGGCCTATCCAACCCCACTTTCTTCACAAAATTACCTGTTCCACCTGTCTTTGCCCTGTTCTCACGCAAAACCTTTCGTTTGTAACTTGGTCAAACCCTTGCAGGAGCAGAATATTTTTCAGAGAGTTGATGATAAAGTCTTACAATCTCGTAATATTGCGTTTGTCCATCCGCTATGTTTCCGCGCCATGTAAAAGGAGGTTTCTTAATATCAGAATAAATTGTACTCATTTTCACAAAACATGGCAAACAAGGAAGTAACGGAAAACAGAAAACATAGAAGTCTTCGTCAGAAACAGATGCCACAGAGAGAATTCAGAGTCTGATGTAAATGAAGTATATTTCACGCTGCCAAGAAGAGGTCACATGACAAGCTTCATGTTGCCAAGAAGGACTTCTAGACTGAACAAATCGTGCATGTACCGGTGTGGGAGGATTACCAAAGAGTTTAACATGGTCTGCAAGTATGCTAACGTTGGGAGAATAGTAGATTGGCAGCATAGTTCGCTTTAACCTTATTCTTCTTCGATCAACTGATGACATGCTTCTAGGCATGTGAGGCTCACGAAGATGACTGTGTAACTTAGGTATTCGCCGGTTCCCCACAGATTCATGATCACCGTCGCTCTCCTGGGCCAGACTGCCTCTCTTTAATCGGAGCAGTCCTGTAGGATATATTCAGATGTTTGCTTGCGTGATCCGCTTATGTATGTGGAAGTGTCTCTAAGACACATTCTTTAGGGCTGGTCCTTGAGTCTGTAATGCCCCGTTCTGAATCTAAAGATCTATGTCTCCCACTCTCTTCGAAGTTTGTCTATGCTGTCATTTTCTGGTTTGTATTTTTGTCCTGGTCTCTCCGTACTCGTTGATCATTTTATAAGTGTCATTGATTTGTTATAGCTCCGTGGATGACGAGTCTACGAGCAACCACATCTTCTGTTTGTTTCAACCAAATCGAGGGGCAAACTGCATATTAAGGAGCCAAGCCTGAGACAGACTGCCAAGTATATGCGATGTAGTTAACTTGAGAGCGACCTAACAAGAATTAGAGCTAGACATTTGATAATTTAGTCACTTTATCCCCCATAATATACATTTACTCGAAACGTTGACACTGTTTATAGTGTTGAAACTGTTTTTCTCAATTTGACTGTAATTATATTTGTTTGGCAGTAGACCTTCAGCGATGCTGACCTACTTCTTTGTCTGCACTCGATTACGTCTTGTTAGCGAATATGAAATCGTCGACGTGATAACCAAAATATTTGTCTTCATGTATATCTTCTCTTGTGTCCTCCCAGAATGTAGCCTTCTATTGTGACATCGGAAACGAGGCTCTAATTCAAGCGACCAGAACAAAAGGCCTGGGTGAGGGAGAGGCACATCTAGTTCTGGTAAGTCATGTGTGTGGTAAGTCATGTGTGTGGTAAGTCATGTGTGTGGTAAGTCATGAGTGTGTGGTAAGTCATGAGTGTGTGGTAAGTTATGTGTGTTATAAGTTATGTGTGTGGTAAGTCATGTGTGTGGTAAGTCGTGTGTTGTGTAAGTCATGTGTGTTAACGAAGTACCTGTACACCTATTTAAATGCATACGATTACATAAAGTAGAGGATATTGTAAGTTGGGATCCCTTTTTGCAGAACAGGGTGGTTTTTAGGCTGCAAAGGTTATATAGACATGACACACATACACTGCCCGACTCTCGTGTTCAATTTGATCATTTGTGTGGAACTTGCCAATTTGGTTCTGCCTATGGGGAACTTGCCAATTTCGTTCTGTCTGTGTGGAACTTGCCAATTTGGTTCTGTCTGTGTGGAACTTGCCAATTTGGTTCTGTCTGTGTGGAACTTGCCAATGTGGTTCTGTCTGTGTGAAACTTGCCAATTTGGTTCTGTCTGTGTGGAACTTGCCAATTTGATTCTGTCTGTGTGGAACTTGCCAATTTGGTTCTGTCTGTGTGGAACTTGCCAATTCAAAATGCTGAGGCGGTTCCATAGCGAAATTTCACACGTTTTTTTTTCCTCATCCAAATGCATGCAACTCGTAAAGCACTTCCCACCACGGACAGGTTTAAAATGACTCATCAGCAGATACAATAACTTTCTTTCGTCATTCAACGTTTGCCAGAGCAGCAGAGATGGATAGACATTGGCATGCTGCAAACCGGAAGTTGGCAGGTGGATGGCGCTCGGAACCTCTATGTTTCGCAGTCAGATTTCTGCAGACTGTGGAGAATGTACCAAAATCACGGCACGGTTTCTGATTTGCCTGTGACTTGCCTCATAATAATCATTACACACCGCCAAGATCGACTTCTCATTACTCAGACCCTCAGAATTCGGACTCAAAGTTGTACCCAACTGCAGCAGTATCGTCAACAGCTTACTGAGACCCAGTTCTCCCCCCAGACATTACGAAACTCTTGCCACGACCGCATGTTGCCTTGCCTATGTTACCATGCCACAGACAAGCCAGAATGGATTGGTGCGTATGTCGTCTGAGATGGTCCAATCGATAGAGGGCATCGGTGATATTTTCGTATGTCCCGCTACCATTTCCAATAGATGCATGGCAGAGGCAAGGTGAGCTTTACCATTCTTCTGAAACGGTTGCACATAACCGTTATGGAGCTGAGAGTGTTAAGGTCCGTGCAGACATAAACGACCTTCACATACGTCAGGCCAACATGACTGTAATCTACTATCTCTACGTCATCATAAAACGTATTTTCGTGCCATTTGCTAAGCGGCTCAAGCCTGCTTTCATCTTTCAGGACGTCTCTTTGACGTCTTGGAGCATTCAGCAAGAGTTAACCATCTACCAGATGGTGACCCGAACCAACTATTTCAAAACCATCTGCTGGAGTGACAGGCAATCCCCTAGCACAGTATCAGATGGTTGATTATATCAATGGTGTATCGCTGCCTAGCTAGTATCAGATGGTTGATTATATCAATGGTGTATCGCTGCCTAGCTAGTATCAGATGGTTGATTATATCAATGGTGTATCGCTGCCTAGCTAGTATCAGATGGTTGATTATATCAATGGTGTATCGCTGCCTAGCTAGTATCAGATGGTTGATTATATCAATGGTGTATCGCTGCCTAGCTAGTATCAGATGGTTGATTATATCAATGGTGTATCGCTGCCTAGCTAGTATCAGATGGTTGATTATATCAATGGTGTATCGCTGCCTAGCTAGTATCAATGCATGAGGGGAGGAATAGTAACGTCTGGTCAGGCACAACATACTGATCAGACATGTTAGTCAAGGTCAAGCAAAATATACTGGACAGGACTCTCACCTCGGATGTACTTTGAGTGCAAAACCGTCGTTTCTTAACAACAATATACCCGTGTTTGTGTGGGTGTGTATGTATATAAATATATTTCGCCAAGTGTTGCCAGGGCCCGAAAGAGGAGCAATAAATAGTAACACGATAACCTGCCATGCATGTCGTAAGAGGTGACTATGGACTGTTGGGGAAGGGGCTGGCTAACACATTCTGCAGAAACTTAAAGCCTCACATATTTCAACAGATATTTCCGAAGCTCTTGGGGGTCCATCCAAAAACTAGATTGTTGCTTTTTGCAATCGTTGTCATAACGCTCTAAAAGGATGGTTTAAAATACACAAATCTGCATAAAGGCCAAATAAAAACAGTCTATTACAAATATTTTTATTTTCCATAAATTTACTTTGCGTTCTTGGATATTTAATCGGGACCTGTTTTTAAAGTTCGCGGTCTGTGGCTTACACCAAAAATGTAATCATGAACAATCACAAATTTTGGTTTCAACAACATATGAAAAACCAGCAGTGCGTTCAAAGTGATAACAAAAGGTGTTACCCGCTCTTGCAGATCGCTGTTCCAGATGAAATGTTTGTTTAGTTCATCGAGATAAAGAATCACGGTGCTGCAGAATTTACATCAAGTATTTTTGCCTTTTTGGAAAATAACTGCATAGATATCGTCAACAATAGAGAACAGTCACGTGAGGACAGCCAATATGAACAAGAAATATAATTGCTATACGCCAGAATTCATGAGAAAAAAACCAATGCAACGAAATAGTTGACATTTCGGCAGAGTAAGCATTTATCATGAGAACATTTGTTAAAGTTAGTTTCCTATCTCAAGTGGTGATAGCAACATCATCATGAGGCTTTGTCTTGATGATGTAACGTGCGCTGTATTTGGATTATAGTGAGGACGAAACTGGGCTAGTCATCAATCTCACTCTCTGGTCCCGAGCTAGCTTGGACCAGTGGCAAGACGTAAGTCAAGATGACTTGAGGTAATTCAGAAAGCAGGCACTTTGATAACCCCTCCCTTGAGACCAGGGATCGCATAAGACTTGCGGGATTCGATCGCGCACCGTTACCTTTCATCAATTTGAGAGGCGAGTGCCTTACGGGTGCACTGGACCGTAGAAATACAAAACCACCATCGTCCGTTCTCCCCCCTTCCCTCCCCCTCCCATCCCCCTCCTCCTTCCCCTCTCCTCCTTCCCCTCTCCTCCTTCCTCTCTCCTCCTTCCTCTCTCCTCCTTCCCTCCCCCTTCCATCCCACCCTCCTCCCATCTCACTTCTCTCCCTTCCCTCCCATCTTCCCTCTCCCCCCTCCCATCCCACCTCTCCCCCTTCCCTCCCCTCCCATTCCCCTCCTCTTTCCCCCCTCCTCCTTCCGCTCACCTCTTTCCCCTCTCCTACTTTTCCTCTCCTCCTTCCCTCTCTCTCCTCCCCCTCCCATCCCTCCCTCCTCCCATCTCACCTCTCCCTTCCCTCACCCTCCCATCCCTCCCTCCTCCTATCTCACCTCTTCCCCCTTCCCTCCCCCTTCCATCCCACCCCCTTCCATCCCTCCCTCCTCCCATCTCACCTCTCCCTTCCCTCACCCTCCCATCCCTCCCTCTTCCCATCTCACCTATCCCCTCTTCCCTCCCCCTTCCATTCCTCTCTCATCCCATCTCACCTCTGACCCCTTCCCTCCCCCTCCCATATCTCCTCTTCCCCCTCCCACCCCCCGCTCTCCCGAGACTCGGGGATTTGATCGCACACTGTTTCCGTTCATTGCTTTGATAGGCGAGTGCCTCGACCACAGCGACCCCCCATATTTCTCCTAGGTAGGGGGTAACATTGTGACGTCTCATCATTGACCACGACACTGAATCAGCAATCTACAAACTGGAAAGCTTTTTAATTGCACGAGGTTCGTGCACAGTGGGACGCATTAGATGATGGAGCAAAAGAGAAGAGCTTGTAACATTCAACGAGCAATATATAAATTGCATAGTAAAATATGTCTGTTCAATCAATCAAAACCTTGAGCTCCCTGTGAAGCATAGGTCTAAAAAATACATGCTAAAGTGTCAAATGTCTGTGCAACAACGTTTCCGCAGGATGCAGTAGCCAGTCACATACCAAACCCTTCTAAGTCGCATTCTAAGACATGTCTGTCAGGTTAAAGTGTTACTATTCTTTGCTCTCCTTTCGAGTCTGGTAAAACACAAACATAAGAAGCGTATGATTAAAGTAAAGGTAGTCCCATATTCGACATTGTTGTCGGAGATGGAGTGTTAAAGGCTGAATTGCAATAGGTCTCATTTATGTGGTGGAGTGGACACATTTCTTCCTAGTTGCACTTCTTTCTCTACCTGTAAGAAATGCAACCCTGTACAGCTGAGTCGACTGTAGCGTGCCGATAATAGGGATCAAATCAGGTGCCTTTACTGTGAGAATCGATCGCTCTACCACTCAGCTACTCAGACTTTCTTAAGAACATGAAAGCATTCACCGAGCTGTTCTGAATGTAATGACAATGAGGATATCTACCATTCGCCCACACATTCTTCGTCATTTCTTATTATTGTTGTTTTTTTTTCAGAAAGGAGAACTAATTCTAGCAGGAAGGAAGTACACACTAAGTCCGGTATTACGCGTCAAGCGAGACGGTTCACAGTCATTCCAGCCACAACCATCAACGCACTCTTCCGGTGAACAATATAGTTTGCTCCTAAAAACAACTAGTCCAGTTGTCACCTACGACTATCTGGATGCACGTAAGTACACATGAAATGGACTTCAGCCCACAAAACTCAGTACACAAAGCTCAGGACACAAAACAAACCTCCTAAAACTTAGTGGTCTCGAGGTAAGGTGTCCGCCTCGGGTTCCAGAGGTCGCGGGTTCGAATCACGGTCAATACCCGGATTTATTTTCAGATGGATCTTCTGGTAAACATTCCCCTGATCTCTGGGTAGCGAGATTGGACTTTCGTGTTCAAGCCGTTAAGCCTACTCTTTCCGATTTCCAACTGCCGAGGTATTTTTACGTGCGCAACACTGCACACAGGCGTCCGATATCTACTACCCAAATTTCTTGAAAAATACCAGAAAGTCCAGGTGAAAAAAATATCAGTCTCCTCCGTGATTTGCAGCCGCGACCTCCAGTACCCGAGGGTGATGTCTTACCTCGAAACCACTCAGTAACCTCAGCAAATAAATGTCTTTATTAACGATAAGAATGACAATCTAATTAGTGAGACCAACAGGAAGAATTTCAACAAAACATGTCTTGTGCAGACTAAAAAGCTACATTGCGCATAATTGCTGAATAGAGTGGAATAAAACCCATCAATCTATATCGAATTCGTGAACTACAACAAAGCCTTTGGAAGCTTAAACATTTGATTGACTTTAGAAGTTCCTAAGGTACAATTGAGTGCCCCTAAAGTTCACCAACATAATTTTGAAAACGTATCCAAACATGAGTTGCTGAGGTCTGCTCTACGGTCTGCCTTCTGAGCGCTTTGTGATACAGACGAGGTTCCGCGTGACGGTCTGCCTTCTGAGCGCTTTGTGATACAGACGAGGTTCCGTGTCACGGTCTGCCTTCTGAGCGCTTTGTAATACAGATGAGGTTCCGTTTGACAGTCTGCCTTCTGAGCGCGTTGTGATACAGACGAGGTTCCGCGTGACCGTCTGCCTTCTGAGCGCTTTGTGATACAGACGAGGTTCCGCGTGACGGTCTGCCTTCTGAGCGCTGTGTGATACAGACGAGGTTCCGCGTGACGGTCTGCCTTCTGAGCGCGTTGTGATACAGACGAGGTTACGACAGGGATGTCCTTTGTCACTATTTGTCCTTCTGCTGACGTCTTTATACTGGTTTAGAGTCTGTAAACAACCAGTTTATGTAGTACAACATCAACCAACAATGGCAAAATTATATTATCTTTGAGAAAGTAATTTGATTTTGACTCTACGAATATACAGGAGGCTTTGAGAATCAATTCAACTACCGATGATCAGATTGGGTTGGGTGATATAGTCCTACAAGATGTTAGATCCTTCTTGGTATCAATATAGGCACAATGAGAGGTTCAAATACAATGTCAGAATACGGATACAAACGGCACTTGGAGAACTAATGGAAATCACAAGAAATTAAATCCACCACAAAAATGCAAGCTTTCAAGTAACATCGGTTTTATTGTATGGCTCTGAAACAGGGAGGACCACAAACAAAAAAAACAATAAAAGTGCAGACTTCCATAAATGGTTGCCTGGGCAGAAAAGAAGGGATTGAAATCGTATGGTCAGATCACTAATGTGGATCTGTGACAGAGAACCTGGACAGATACAGGTAGAACAGGCGATGACGAGGGAGTGTTGGATAAGTCATAAATTAAGGAAACCAGTTAATAGCATTACAAGACAGTCTTTATTCTGGAACCCCAAAGACAGAAAGATATTCTGACAGATGTCAAGGAGACGATGGGTTGAGATGGCATAGATGTCCCAATTCAAGAAAACTTGCGCGTTTTGTTGAAGACAAATGGGAGCGATCTAGGTTGTGATTGATTAATTGGAACTATATCTTGATTATGATATGAAGAAAATGGCACATCGATTAAGCTACACTTTTATTGAACTTAGATATCATGTAATTGTAGGTTTTGATATTGTATGTGCCAAATGTGGACATTGCAAGAATATGCCTAGTGAAAACATGGAATAACTTTGCAAGGTATCTAAAAATATCAAAATCCTGGTATTCAATCAGTCAATAAACAAATTACCATCAAGCAGGGTGACAACATGCTTACCGGAAAAAAGAAGCAAATGCCTTTATAGAAAATTATGCCAGAGCAAACCACATTGATGCCCCTACAGCCAGGCATACAGACATTAGTGAAGAACTAAAGAGCCACGACAACATCAAGATTGCACCAGAGGAGCACATGATGGCAAAACTAACAATGAATGAAATGAATGAGACCATGAGAACTTTAAAGAAAAATAAATACCCAAAAAAGATGGGGTAACACATGAAATGGTGATGGGTTTGGGCCAAACAGCAAAGAGGAAGTTACTGTCAGTCCTGAACCAAAGCTGGAAAAGGGGAATTGTACCGCAGGCACGGAAAGATGTTGTACTTATTCCCGTACCAAATAAAGAAAAAGATAGAACAGATCCAAATGGATACAAGCTTATCAGTCTACTGAGCTGTGTAGGTAAGCTGATGGAGCGTATGATAAACACCAGACTATTGTGGCACCTAGAAGAAAAACACATATTAATTCCACAGCAAGCAGGATTTAGACAACACAGATCCACTGAGGACCAGATCACTCTCATAGCACAGGAAATAGAGGATGCTTACCAATAGAAAAAGCATACAGTAGCGGTTTGGGTGGATCTAGAGAAGGCATTTGACAAGGTGTGGAAAGAAGGACTTAAAGTCAAGCTGCGAAGAAGTGAAGTATCTGGAAAAATGTACAGATGGATAGGCCACTACCTTGAAAACAAAACAGCCAGAGTTCAAGTACAAGGGCAGATGAGCAAAAAAGTGACACTGGAGCAAGGAGTACCCCAAGGGGGAGTACTGTCATCCACACTTTTTCTGGTGTATATAAACAACATCACAGAGAATATACCAAGAAGAGTCCACAGCTCCATGTTTGCAGACGATCTGGCTATGTGGACCTCTGAAAAAAATCTCACCGTAGCAAACAATCGGATGCAGCAGGCCCTAATGTCGTAGGAGTAGGCAAAATCATGGCTAGTCAAAATAAATGAAGAAAAAACATGTAAGATATTCTTGCTTTCAAATAAACCACAGAACACCAAAATAAGTCTTAACGGCAAATATCTGCGGCCAAACGACAACCCAAACTACTTGGGCGTCACATTTAATCGGCGCATGACATGGAAAAGTCAGATCGAGAGAAACCGAATGAGAGCCAGACAAAGAATGGCAATCATGAGGAAACTTGTTGGCACAAACTGGGAGCAGACGAAAGAATACTCAAGAAACTGTACACTGGAAGAGTGAGACCAGTTCTCGAGTATGGCATTGCGGCATGGGCAACAGCAGCAAAGGCGAACTTTGATAAAATTAGCAAACTTCAAAACCAAGCCATGAGAGTTATAACAGGAAGCATGAAGTCAAGGCCAATTGTAGAACTTGAAAAGATTACAAATCTACAATCCATGACCGACAGAAGAGACTGCAGAGCCCAGCAGCAAGCAGAGAAACTAAGAAGACTGACAGACCATTAAATGCATCAGAGACTAAATAAATTTGGAAAAGGGAAACTAAAGCGGAGAAACTTTGCAGAAATAGCCAAAGCAAAGATGAGCGATGACCTTATGAGCACCATAACAACACCAAAGCCCATCCCTACTGTACGCAAACCCACATGGAAGCAGCATATCATTCCGGTGGTGGTATAAAATATACCAGGTATTGGAAACAAGAACAGCCAGACTGAACAAGAAAGGGGAGACATAACCCTGAGGTACATAGCGGAAAACTACCCAAGCACGGACTGGACCCATGCATACACCGACGGTTCTGTAACAAACACAACACAGAATGGAGGGGAAGGGGTATTCCTGAGCCTACCAAATGGTAGAAAAATAACACTGTCAGTGGCAACTGGAACATTCTCAAGCAATTTCAGAGCTGAGGCAGAGGCACTGAAGGCTGCAGTAAAAGCAATGCTGACAGGCGAAAGCAATGAAAGCCAGATAGTCCTGTTTAAAGATGCCCTGGCCGTGGTTACAGCACTAAAAAGCCAGAAAAATACTGAACTTAATTATTTAAGAGCAGTACTCTGTCAACTATGCCAGCAGTCCGCACCAAAAAGAATAGTGATACAGTGGGTTCCATCCCACTGTAACATCCAAGGCAACGTGGAGGCAGACAGACTGGCAAAAGAAGGTGCAAGACTACCACAACCATATTCTAGTGTGACCTACGAAGAGTCCTAAAGGTTTATTAGGGCCAGATACATGGCCAAATGGGAAACAGAACATACTGGCTTCACAAAAAATGATGCCTACTACCAGCTGAACAGAAGAGAGCAGATCGTGGTCTTCAGACTCCGCACAGGCCACAACAGACTGAGGTACCATCTATTCAATAAACTGAAGATAGGTGGCACTGACGAATGCACCTGTGGTACAGGGAAAATGACCGCTGAACACCTGTTGCAAAATTGCCTGACATATAAGGACCAGAGAAAGCACATGTCGCCATCACCAGTGGCAACACTAGACAAGCTCTATGGCAGTGTCGACAGCCTCAGGATGACAGCTGCTTTCTTCAAACAAATTCAAGTTGACGTCTGACAGCGTACGAAGAAGAAGAAGAAGAAAACAATCAGGCAGGTGGGTCTGATGCGAGGTAGTTAAATGTTAAGTAAACTCATTTCGCTCTTTTACCTTAGTACACCATGCTGGGCCCAGGGCCTTACTAATGCCAACTCTCCACCTCATCTTCGGTCACCCGCAAGGGCGGCTAAAGTTATATGACCACCACGATGTCACTCTATGTGTCCATCAGCGCACCATATGGCCGGCCCATCTGTATCTTCGTCCCAGCACGACATCTTTGATGTCAGAGAAGGAAGTTCGACGTCTGATCTCTGTGTTGCGGATTTGGTCTCGAATGGAAATCTTCAATGTTCTTCGCTTCATTGCTTGTTGGGCAACGCGAAGTGTGTCTGTATCAGCTTTCCCTAGGTTCCACACCTCGCAGCCATATACCATGACTGGAATAACCACACTGTTGAAGGTGTGAGCCCTAGTGTTGTCGTTTCGCATCTGTTGCAGTATGGGTTTAATACAGTTGAAGCTGAGCCAGCCTGATGTTATCCTTCATGAGATCTCCCAATTTATTCAATTGGAGCTCGTGGCCCAAATAGACATACGATTTTCGATGGGACAATCTTCAAGGCACATATCTCCTTTTGGCAGAATGTGTTGAGCACGAGCTGTGTTTTCTTTCTATTGATTTGTAAGCCAACTGCAACGCTGCTCTGCTGAGCTTATTCAGGCTTTTTTCTGCGTCCTTGACATTGTGGCTGGGGATGACTATGTCATCAGCGAACCTCAGATAAGTAACAATTTATCCGTTTATGTTTATACCCCTATCCTCCAAGTCCGTGTGTTTATAGACTTCCTCGATGGCTGCTGTAAATAGCTTTGGTGATATTGTATCACACTGTCGGACGCCACGTTTTATCGGCATCACATCATATAATTGGACTGGAACAGGACACTAGGCAGTGCATGAGCTGTAGCGGCCAGCGACCCAAAGCTGACTGCTAGTGTCAGGGCCAGCGACCCAGTGCTGCCAAGAACCTTCTACGCCTCAACATGGTAATCCCGGATAACAGACTGCAACAGGGCAGACGGGCTAAGAAAATTGTATGGAAGATGGAAGGCTAACCTGGTACCCAAAAATTCCTACTGGGGGCGGATGTGTCGGACCGATCGGTGCAAATATCACAGTCAAGCTGTAAACTACAACACAACACATTCCGTTCTCCGGACTATATCCTACTACTTACAAAGCCGTTTTCATGGCTTGGTAGAGTCGTATTGAGAACGAACGAAGATTAAGAAAAAATTAGAATTGTGCATCATATCATGTGTTTGTGTGTGTGCGTGCGCGAGTGAGTGTGCGTGTATGCTTTAGAGAAAAGTAAAGAGAGAGACACACACAACCAGACAGACAAATAGACAGAAAAAGGTGTCCTATAATTCTGTCTAGACATGCAGTGAAAGTCAGACTGTGTCTGTGACATTGTTTTATGGCAATCTTACATAATCATGATGACATGTTTCAGCCCCCGAGTTCAAAGGGAGGTCTGTGGAAGCTGCGCAACCGGAAATGCCAAGAACACTTTTAACTGCTACGTCTTCAACTTTACAACCACAGTCAGAAACCACTTCATCACCTCCGCCATTATCCAACCGTCACCGCCGTCAAGCCCAGGCTGGCCAAAACTGTTACGTCGATGTTGTTGCAGTGACTGACCTGGCAATTTACAATCGATTTATGTCATCCTCTGGGTCAAGGGCACAGACTCTACAAGCCATGAGAGAGTATTATGCCTTCATCTTCTACGGGGTAAGCGTTTTCTTAGCCAAAGGGTGTATTATTTACTTGTGCGTGTGACCCCCATTCATCAGCATCATCATCATCAGTCCAGTAACCTAGAAGGTCGTTGAGGCACTGTTATTGCAATTTGTCGAACCAGTTCCCGCCATACGTCTCGATTTTTTGCCAGGGTATTTGTTTCAGCTATAGACCTCCCCGTCCACTCTTTTATATTGTCCACCCATCTCTTATTTTTTTTAGTCTCCTACTTCCACGCATTCCAGGTACAATGCCCTGCAGGACGGTCTTGGTCAGCCCCACCGATCGTGATATATGTCCTTGCCATGTCAATGTTCGTGTTTTTACTATAGTCAATAGGTTTTTATACTGGCCTAACTCCTTCCTAACAGTTTCAAGAACACTCTCGTTTGTAACACGATCCAGATATGAAATCTCAAGAATTCTACGCAAGTATCTCATTTCCATTGGGCAAATTTTACATTTTATGGCAGCCGTCAGAGTCTAAGTCTCACGCGCGTAGAGATGTACAATGTTGACCATTGTATACATTAAAGTCAGCTTCGGTTTAAAGCTAATGTTCTTGTCTTTCCAGATTATTCGCAGTCTGGTCAAGGCGACCATGGCCATCGCTGTTCTTGACTGGATCTCCGCTCTAGACCTCTCCGCATTCATTTCTGCTCCTATATATTTGAACCGCGTAACACTTTCAAGAGGTTCACCTTTGACCATAATTGTGTTTTAAATACCCTCTGGAGCGTTGACAATAATCTTACTTTTCTGTGCACTAATTTCCAACCCAAATTTCTGGGCAGCATTGTCCAGGTTTATGACTAGGCTCGCAAGTTCAGGTTCTGTTCTAGCCAGACCGGTAATGTCGTCGGCAAACCGGAGGCTGTTGAGTATGTGTCCACCTATATTGACTGTCCCTACGTGTTGATCCAATGCTTCTGACAATGCATTCTAGAAAAACATTGAAAAGTGTTGGAGAGAGGAGACAACCCTGGTGCACGCCGACTGATGATTGATATATATATATATTGGAAAACACGAAGTCCAGCCTTGGACTACAATGCTGATGTTAATATAATGAATAGGACATATGTTTATTAATATAGTGGTAATTTAAGAGTTTACAGAGCTAATTAATGTTAATATCATTTTTAAGAAACTCCTTTTCTTCAAGAGTTTACAAAACTTACGTTAAAACGCTGGATAAGTTATTGTACCTTTCCTCGGGTGGTGTGTTAAAAGCACTATAGATGGCGCCTAACTGGCTGCGAGTCTACTTAGCTCTAGTGTTTGAGTCTATTAAGATGGATTTGCACATCAGTTAAACCCCTCTCCAAAAAACTGGTTGTATACAGACTGTAAAGTATTTTAAACCAGTATAAAGACTTTAATTTAAGTTATTATAAACTTTGCACAATATGAGTGCTGATGAGTTTTGTCATTTAGTTGGCCTTTACATGTGACGTTTCATGGGTATTTTCCCAATGAGTCCGATGGCGTTCTATTACAGTTGGCCATGGCTCAGCTTCCTTGACATTATGACTGAGGATGACTACGTCATCACTGAACTGTAGATTATGAAATATTTCTTAGTATTAAAAAAATTGGAGGCGAATTAATTTTATTCAGCAACAGCTTTGTCTTGAAAATTAATATAAGTACTTAGTTGGTTGTTTTATTTGTGCTGCCTTGATTTGTTCATTCCTAAATAATGATATCTTTCGGTGCAAATGTAGCTATGTCCAATACAGTCGTTGTGTTAAAATTAGTTTTAACCTTGTTTGAATTACATCCATCAAACGCACCACATGTGGCAATGCTGCAACACAGTGAATGAGCTGACAGCAATTAGCTGACTTCTTGCATTAAGGTTATCGAACTAGAAGTTACCAATACTCTATTCCGACATCAAGTGGTGGCCCTGGGAACAGGTTGCCCCATTGGAGTCTCGGTAAAAGAGTGGGGTTCGCAGTGGAAAGGCAAACTAGGTGCCCGAAAAAGTCAGTTGAAATCGGATGTGTTGGACCTAAGGTGCGGATATCACAGACTCGGTTTAAACTGCGTCACAACGTCCTTTTCAGGAGGAATACCAAATACGATGAAACACACCACACCATGCTCCGAACTTATGAACAAGCAATGGGCGAGAGAGAAACTACAACTTATCTAGAAGCTAAGGGCGAAGGTGCTGAGCAGTGCATGAGCTGTAGCGTTCAGCGACCAATAGCTGACTGTTAGCGTCAGGGCCAGCGAAACAGAGCTGCCAATACCATTATATACATACATACGGTGATCCTGGAGAATAGGCTTCAACAAAGGAGAAAGGCTAAGGAGAAGGGATCAAAGAGGGAAGGCTAATCTGGTATTCAAAAATGCCTGCTGAAGTCGGATGTGTCGGATCGAAAGGTTCAAATATCGCAGTCGAGCTGTTAACTACGACACAACGCCTTCCGTTCTCTGGACAACATCCTGCTACTTGCAAAGCCCATCTCAGGGCCTGGTAGCGGGAGTTTGAGAACCAATGACGAAGAAGAAGATCTAGAAGTTACCCCTGACCAATGTCTGACTCAGACAACTCAAATTCTAAGAACACAGCTGAGGACGAAACTGCGTAAATCTCATCATAGAGAAATTAGCTGGTACCACATGAGATGTTGATGCTCGTACCCTCTAGAAGTTAAACACATGCAGACTGAGACATAGTCTTGAAATATGGCTTCGAATTCAGGTCGATATCAGCAAATTCAGCGCACCTAAAACCTAGCAGCACGCATTAAAACAGCAGCTCTCAAGTCCATATAAGTAACAGATGTCAGAGCAATTATAAAACTTAAATGGTTATTTTTATATATGCCCATTCAGTGTTAAAATCCCTCAAAAACCAGCACAAAAATAAACTCGGCTTCCTACCAGACTCATTAAGACCTTCATCAGCATCTTATTTGTGGATGTGAGAAAAGCTACTGCAACCCACCACTTAGCACCCTTTGCACGGCGCAGAAAAAAAGCTACCAACAACTCAACACTGCACTGAAATAGCGTTGTAATCAAGGACGGCACTTGAAGGCAGGACAGGATAATGGACAGCTCTGATTTGCTGACCCTGACACAAAGATCAGCTATGGGTCATTGGCTACTGTCATTTCCTTCTCTGCGTCGTCAGCCCTGTCAAAGTCTTAGTAATTCCTGTCAGTGATTTTGTAAAGTGTTTTTAGTTAAGGAAGAAATATCTCAAACCAATAAAATGGGATCAAGATGCTGAGCAGCACATGAGCTGCAGTAGTCAGCGACCCATAGCTGACTGCTAGCGTCAGGGCCAGCGAACCAGAGCTGCCAAGACCCTTCTACACCTCCACGCGGTGATCCTGGATAATAGGCTGCAGCAGGGCAGACTGGCTAAGGAGAAGGGATCGAAGAGGGAATGCTAACCCGGTACACAAAAAAATGTTTTCTGAAGTCGGATGTGTTAGACCGAAAGGTGCAAATATCGCAGTCAAGCTGTAAACTATGACACACCGCATTCCGTTCTCTAGACTACATTCTACTACTTAAGCTCTTTCAGGGTTTGGTAGCGGGAGATTGAGGACGAACAAAGCCAAGCCAAACCAATAAAATTCTCTACGTGTGAGTGGCAAATAGAGATCAGAGTATAAATAAATGTTAAGGTAGTTTGATAGTATACCTTCCAGTCAGCGATGAAGTGTTCTGAAGTAGGGTGACCGGCTCCCATTCCCCCCGCTTTGACACCCTAGCTAGGAGTCAGGTACATATTTATAGCTGAGTAGACTGTACCGTGTTGAATTATAACCCTTTGCCATTATAGACTAAAAATCTAACCCTAAAAGAATCAGATCGGTTTTACAATACATATTTAATTATACTTTTTGTTGCAGGTGGATTTGCGATATCAAAGTGTCTCATCTGTGAAATACGTCATACACGTGCGTCTGATAAAAATTCTAATTACAGAGGTAAGCATGCTAATTATAATCAATCCCTGTTCATTACCAGGCAGATATGATATTGGGTCAAATCTCCGGCAAATCTCTGTTTGAACATACACCAGAAAGAATTTGACTGAAATCGAAGAAAAGTTTTCTGCGAACTGTACAGCCCTCAGACCAGAAATCCGAGACAACCCGCAAAGAAAAATGGCGCCAAAAGAACGGTGAAGGTTGGATGGAGATTAAAGAAGAAGCTGCACCAGGATATGATTTGCCATACACTACGTGGGAGATCTCTGAACAGGTTAAGGACAGGTGTGTCCATGTGCGGGTTCAACCTGAAAAAGTGAGGATTTGCAACAATGAATAATGTGAATGTGGGGCTTCCAGTACCCGGAATAGCTGATTATATGTCCTAGGATGCAGGAATCCTGTGTAGTGGAGGACCTGATGGTGGGAAATAAAAGAGCACTGACGGCTGCTGGTTTTTGAGGGAAGACTATGATGTGAGGTTGCCGGACACGGAAAGTAAGTAACCACCAGGGAGATATGGTATCGCAGTGGTTAGTGGGACTGGCTTCCCAGCTGAGCGATCGGTTTCTGGTTCTCAGCTGGTACGGGATCTTTGCTGATCTGAAAACGGCTCACGGGTCCAACCAGCACCAAAATATGGGGAATACAATAATGTAGGAAAGTACTGGCAGCCAGCGTGATGTTCACCACATCACCATTAGTGTGCCTTTGGTCAAGAATAATATGGGCCAAACATCAACTTCTGTTATGCCCCACAGACGAGAAATCAGAATCTGTGGACACCGACGCCATTTTGTATCTTAGATGTGCACGTGCATACGACACCTAGCGTCCGTTATGTACAGTAATCACAAAACTGGATGTTGCTGCCACCTATCGTCTGTTATGTATAGTAATCACAAAACTGGATGTTGCTGCCACCTAGCATCTGTAATATACAGTAATCACAAAACTGGATGTTGCTGCCACCTATCGTCTGTTATGTACAGTAATCACAAAACTGGATGTTGCTGCCACCTATCGTCTGTTATGTACAGTAATCACAAAACTGGATGTTGCTGCCACCTATCGTCTGGCTATTTGGCTTCGTCTACGTAGCACTCACTACTACGGGGATCCCATCGATCCACATCTCGTCAACCAGGCTGCCTTGAAAACAGCCTGTTTCCAGGGAACAACACAGGGAAGAGAGATGGTGGTCTTGGTCAGTGTATTGACCCCCACACGGCGTCCTGGTCAGCATGTTCTGCCTGACTGGACTAGAACTGCGACTCAGATTCGTGAACTTCACTAACGTTGTTTGTTCAGCATTTTTTATTCTCTCATCACACGGCTAAATGTAGATCACACGACTAAATTTAGATCACAAGGCTAAATGTAGATTACACGGCTGAATGTAGATCACACGGCTAAATGTAGATCACACGGCTAAATGTAGATCACGCGGCTAAATGTAGATCACACGTCTAAATGTAGATTAGACGGCTAAATGTAGATCACACGGCTATATGTAGCAACTGGATTGACCACAATTTTGCTTATCGGAAAACCACAGCCATAGTTGGCGTAACGGCTATGTACAAAAGCATTGTATCTTTAAATGCTGGCTTGGAGTTTAAAAGCTTGTCAAAGATTTAGCAAATGTGTAACCTGTGTGTATTCTTACATCAAACAAATACTTACATTATTACATATTGCATAGTGCAACTTACAAGCAGCTGAATTTTGTTCGCATAAAAACAATAATTTTTAAATGTATTTTCACCATCATGTAGCATATCCTTTATAGAACGTCGCTCCCATCACAGTCTGTCTGAAAGAAAGAAACTCCGTCGCTCCCATCACAGTCTGTCTGAAAGAAAGAAACTCCGTCGCTCCCATCACAGTCTGTCTGAAAGAAACTCGTTCCCTTGCCAAAACTGCAGCCTCCGCCATAGTCATACCCTGGATATCTTGGTGCCATCGTCTTCTGATTTCTTTCGATCAGTCGCCATTTTTGTCAATTCTCGAACCCAGATATTCAAAATGTGTGACCAGATCTATTTCCTCACCACCTACTGTAAATTTATGCGGACATTGTGTTTTGTCGGTGGTCATTGTCTTTGTATTTTATGCATTTTAAAATTCACGTAAACTGAACTCAAAATATTGAAATTTTGAGTGCATTCAGAACCTCTCCGTTCAACATATTATTTTATTTTAAATTTATTTGACAAATCGTACCACAGACTGCTGCAGCAAGCACATTTACTGAAAGGTTTCGTGTTAGTAACAAGCCATGGGACGAAGTGGATGCTCAGAGTGTCCTTGCTTCTTTCAGTGAATATGCTGCTGGCTCCGGCATAGGCATACTGAGCCCTTACGATCATGCAATGTTGTTCACTGGGTAAGTACTTTTCATGTTTCTAGGTTAGGAAAAACAGTGAATGAAAGCTTAAAATAAATTAAAGAAATGTGTCAAAGGCATATTTTTTTTTCTGCATATCTAAATGAAAAAAAATGTAGTAAACACTAGTAAAGAAATTCACGTAGTACATGTGGGTTTTCTGCAAGAAGAGGCAATAAACACCACGTACTCAACATGAGGATTATTATTTTAAAAAGTGTAGAGAATTCAATGCTGATCTACCCACCTATTTCGTAGACTTCACCAAAGCGTTCAACTGCGTACTACATCAACATCTATGGATTATCATAAACAACATGGGTTTCCTGAACTATCACACAACTCATAGCACAGATGTATCACGAGAAACAGGCAGCAGTAAGTCTGACTGGAGAAACACCATAATGGTTCTAACTGCAGAAATTAGTGATTTAAGATTGTTTCATCTTCCCTTATCTGATCATAAAATGTGCCGAGAATATCATGACGATGAACATCAGGAAGGCGATACGTGTGACGTTTTGAGTATATGTGGATATAAGATTCCAGAAATGAGGTAAGCAGACGACGCAGTCCTTATATCGGCGACCCAAGTGGGGCTAGAAAAATAATTGTGTCATCTAAACAGCACATTCTATATTTAAACATCAAGAAAACCAAAACTTTGACAACAGACAAAGTGAAGAATAAATCAGTATTTTCAATTGATGATGTTGAATTAGAATATGTAGTGGATTTTAAATATCTGGGATCTACCATCAATAATTCTGGTGACTGCGAAATAATTATAACTTGCAATTGCTACATACAAATTAATACATATGACAAATGTGTGGCATATGCAAGCAGACAAAAATCCAACTGATCAGGACATACATGTTTCCAGTGGCTGCATATGGTTGTGAGATATGGATATTAAACAAATCAATTGCAAAAAATATCACATATTTTGAAATGAAGTGTTACGAAGAATGGTAAAAATATTATGGATAGATAAAAAGACAATAAAGAAATGTTGCAATCTCTGCACGTTACAGAAAATTTGTTTCTAGACAACATCGCAAGAAGACAGCTTAGATTTTTTGGGAATGTGAAGAGACAAAACGATTTGGGGAGAGTTATAATGGAGGACATGGTACCTGGAAAGAGGAAAACACGTCGACACAGACGATAATGGCCTCAGGACATTACAGACAGTCTGGGGATGTCTTTGTACAACGCAGGGTGACTCGCCTCAAACTGAGATGCCTCCAGAGCACCCGTGAAGAAGTCTTCGTTGTATAAAGAATGTCACATGATGATGACGATGATGGCTTTATAGAAATGTCAGTATAGGACTTAATGAATACATCGTAGTATGCATAGTATTGTATTCATAGTTACATGCTTTTAGTTGCATTCAACCGAACATTAAACATATGTATTCGATGCATCCAAAGATCGTTCTAGAAATCTTGATTTGAAGATTATATGTGAATATCCCGAGTGGTCCACCTGTGTCTTTGTGTATGACAAGGACATGAATAGCCCCACTGAGAGCATGTCGTAAAAAGCAACTAACTGTGTCACATGGGATAACACCGGCCATGGTTGAGCGGTTTGTTTAGAGCAGCATAGATGGCCCTTACAGGCTGCGGGTCTACTTTGCTCTAGTTTTTTAGTCTATTGATATGGATTCGCACATCAATTAACCACCCTTCTCGGCGCTTGTCCCAACGCAGCAGAGTAATAAGCTGCTCGAGTTTAGCCCGCTAAGCAGGAAATCTTTCCGGCTACATCCAGATCATACCAGAGCTGGGACCTGCTCGGGGGCATCTGCCCATGTAGGATTACAGGTCGACTAAGAACTAAGAACATGTGTGAATTAGAATTCAATAAAAGAGCAAAACTTTAGCTCCATTGCATGCTTACTGCTAGATCATCACCACATTCTTGTCTCTGTTTTTCTCCCTGATTACCTTTGTTTCACCAAATGATGACTGAATGTTGGGAACGAAAATATATGTTACCTTCATTTCATGTGACACCTAAATTGCAGTTGTTGCGTGTAATAATGGTTCGTTCTGAACCCTGTCTATTAGCTCTATAGATCTTCCTCCAATTGTTTTGATTTCGTCGTTCATAGTTATCCTGCAAGCTCCCTTTTATTCCTCCACTCATTATCATATTGTGATTCATCTTAGAGCAGGCGCGATTATTTTGGTAGGTTCTCGCCTGAGGACATTCTATTGATATTCTTAGCAAGACTAACTTTTTGATCGTTCATTCACTTCTGCAAAACGCCTACATAAGATGGATATAACGTTTTCTGCATGCCCGATGAGCCCATCTCCGGGCAGCTTTTATACGTTCAGAACAGGCAGACTCCAGAACAGGCAGACACTCGTTGATGGGACAGATGAAATGCTACAGAGACTTCTTGAAAGTGTGTATGAAAAAATTCAACATCAATGCTACCTCCTGTGAGTTGCTTGCACAGAACTGCTTCACCTGGTGCAATAGCATCTCCAAAGGTGCTCAGATCGCAGAGCGAAACTCCATGGCGTAAGCTCAGAGTAAACGAGCCGCCCGAGAGAGCAGAACGCACGACTTTCCACATCCCACTCCCCACATGTATGCCAAAGGTGCAGCAAAGTCTGCTGCCAGGATTGGTCGCTATAGTCACGTGAGAACACACCTCGCAGCTCACGTCAGATGTTGTAGATATATGCAACTATTATTTCCTATTTATATTATCTATCCATTTTTAATAGGGGAGGGGGGGGGGGCACCCATTGGTCTCGAGGACGCGGGTTAAAATCACGGAGGGATTTTTTTACGTGGATCATCCGGCAAATATTTTCCCTGATCTCTGAGTAGTTAGATCAGATACCCGTGTGCAGTGGCACGCACGTTAAAAATCCCTTGGTAGTTGGAAATCGAAAAGAGTAGGCCTAACGGCCGCTGCTCTGGCAAAATTCAAGTTAAAAATCAACTCAAAATATTATAAGGATATTCGCCCCTCAGAGAATATGTCGCAAAAATGGGACTGTGTGGATATAACATCAGGTCTTGGTTATATGGTTAGCGGAGAGGCATAGATGGCGCCTAACAGGCTGCGGGTCTGCCTTTCTCTAATTGACTCTTCCACTTCCACCAGTCCTTCTTCTTCTTCTTCTTCTGCGTACACAGTCAGACAGTAACCATTATTTTTTCGAAAAAAGCGGCGGTCATCCTGAGGCTCTCGCCACTGCCATAGAGCTTGTCTTGCAGTTCCACTGGTAATGGCCACATCTGCTCTCTCTGATCCTCGTATGTCGGGCAGTTCTGCAGCAGATGTTCAGTGGTCATTTTACCAGTACCGCACGGGCATTCGTCGGTACACCCTATCTTCAATTTGTTGAATAGGTGGTACCTCAGTCTGTTGTGGCCAGTGCGAAGTCTGAAGACAACGACCTGCTCTCTTCGGTTCAACTGGTAATAGGCATCGTTTTTGGTGTAACCAGTATGTTCGGTTTCCCATTTGGTCATGTATCTGGCTTCCACCAGTCCAATAAATAGGCAATCATATATTCCAGGGGCTAACAGATGCTTTGATTGACCTGGCAAGTTACCAGTGGATTTTCATTTGCCAAAAAATATGAAACAAAGGATGTCGCACCTCCCCACGACATTTAACGGCATGTGTGGACCGAAGATAGATAGATCCATCTTTATTTTCTTGTTATTGACTGTATTATCTTGTCGACGCTAATTTGTTACAACATACTATCGTTTCATACAAAATCTACAAGAGAGACGTCTGTTTGTGAACGTCTGAAATTACGATTTGGAAGTTCTTGGTAACATGCCATATCTATGAGAAAGTTCGCAAATAGAAAATTGCTTCTCTTGTTCCATTAAACCAAATTGTTTTTCTGAAACTTCCCTCTCTATTTTACCTTTTATTCTCTCTTGTATGATCTTGAGTAGTGTTTTAATTGTGTGCCTCATTAGCCTTATTGTTCTAAAGTCTGAACATTCTGTTGCATGATGTTTTTTCGGGAGTGTTATAAATGTAAATGTTTTTAGGTCTGTTTTAAGTATTGTATATGTCATTACAAAGATGAGTAAGTATATCGATACAAAATTACTCTAGGGCCTCTTTTATTTCTATGTTTATGGAGTCCGGCCCTGTTGCTTTCCCTTTTCTTATAGTTTTTATCACATTTACCACCTCTGATCTTAGGATGCTGGGTCCTTCATTATCATATGTTGATGGTTTGGCTCTGCGACTGTCCTCAAAAAGCTCCCTTGAATATTCCGTCCATCTGTTCGATATGTCATTCTCATCTATCAAAATGGCACAATTCTTATCTCGGATGAATCCCCCACTTCTGGGTTACCTGTGTCTTGTTTGTTGTTTTCCTTATTTCAATATGCATTTTTCTGGTATTGCTTTAGTCCCATGTCTTTTATTACTTTGCATTTTTCTTCAAACCACTGTTCTTTGGCCAGCCTGCACATTGTACGTATCTCTTTGCGTAGTGATGAATATGCAGGAGTGTTTTTAGCCTTCTTTCTATATGCCATTTTAGTTAAGATGTCATCTGTCATCCATTCTTGATTTTTCCCAAGTTCTTTATCTGGCAATGGTTTATTTGCTACTTGAATACTGGTTTTTATACGTTCCTATGAATACTGGTTTTTATACGTTCCCATGAATACTGGTTTTTATACGTTCCCATGAAAACTGGTTTTTATACGTTCCCATGAATACTGGTTTTTATATGTTCCCATGAATACTGGTTTTTATATGTTCCTATGAATACTGGTTTTCATACGTTCCCATGAATACTGGTTTTTATACGTTCCCATTTAGTATTAATTCTCCTCTCTGTATTTTCTTCCTTGTCCTCTGATTGTAAGTTTTCATACACCTTCTTTACTGCTACCTGGTACTTTTACCGTATATCTGGTTGTTTTAGCGCTGACCTGTCTTTATCAAGTGTCTTTGTCCCTCTACACTCTGTGATTTTGTATATGAACTTTCATACAAACTGGATTGTGGTCTGAATTGATGTCTGCTGCTGGGTTTGTCTTGGTGTTTTTAACAAAATATCTTAACCTGTGACTGATCATAATAAAAATCAATTTGATTTCTTGTCCTATCAGCTGCACTTTTCCATGTATATAATTTTCTAATATGATGTTAACAAAAGTACTACAAATACTACGTTTGTCTTCCTCGCAGAATTGTATGTCTTTCTTCTCTTTCATTCTTTGTTCTAATTCCATATTTTCCCACGACGTTTTTACATTCCCCTTTTCCTATCTTAGCATTCATGTCGCCCATAACAATTAGTATATATGTTGAAGCCACTGTGTTAAGTAACTGCTTCACGTCTGCATAATATTCATCTAATTGCTCTACGCTGTAATCTGTGGTTGGTGCATACGTTTGTAAAATGGACATATTAAATATTAAATGGTCTGGCTCTGATATTCAGTAGCATTATTCGATCATTGTGCGTCCATTATCCACATATGTATTTCAATCATTATTTCTTTAATAATACACTAACACCTCTTGTATGCTGTTCGCCTCCTGAATGTATGAAAATATATTTATCTTTCTGTGTGCACCCAGTGTTTTTCCATCTTGTTTCTGCCACGCGCAAGATATTTATATTTATAGCACCTGCACTATTATCGGGTTGTCCAGTTTCCCCGCTTGGTGAAGTGTACGGACATTCCGCGTTCCTATTTTCAGTCCTCTTTTACGGGTATTCAGATTTTCTGAGAGCTGTGCTTCCATTGCTAACTATGGGTTATACGTGGTGAGATCCCTACGGTGGCCGACCGCCTTCCACTTAAGTGTCCTGGATGCGCCCCATGTGTACCACAGACTTGCTGTATCACCCCTTAAGCCATTGACCTTAATAATAGGTTCTTCCGCCTCTCAGGCTGTTACAGACGTTGTATTCAGGGATGGACATTCCCTCTAGAAGAACAAGGTAATCATATGTGTAGCTTCATCAAAGCACGTTCCATTCCACAGAAATGGTAGATCTAGTTGTCAATAAGTATGAGGAAGATCTTCCACGATAATGTGTACTTGGAGAGACGATTCCCGAAAATACGTCTTGACAACAGTTTACCAAATTTAATGAAAAAATCATCTGAAAACAAACAAAACTTTCCTGAAGCAAATTCTATGAAAAAAAATATTCAAGAAATAGTGTAATGGTATATGTGCCATAAATTATGATCACATTTCTTCATCTAGTACATTCATTTGCCATAGAAAATACCATAATGGGAGAGTCATCGTAGAACGACTGACCATCCGCCATCATTAGGAGCGTTGATTGTTGTTTAATATTAGCAACACATATTCTCTCTATTATCATCATCCCATATCCTCTATACTATCATCATCCCATATATTCTCTATTATCCTCATCCCCTCTCTATTATCTTCATCCCATATCCTCTATACTATCTTCATCCCATATATTCTCTATTATCCTCATCCCCTCTCTATTATCTTCATCCCATATCCTCTATACTATCTTCATCCCATATATTCTCTATTATCCTCATCCCATATTCTCTCTATTATCATCATCCCATATTCTCTCTATTATCATCATCCCATAACATTTATACTGCCATCGTTCCGTAGCTTCTTAATTTCATTATTACCCTCGAATTAGTATCATCAATAGCGTTCAATTATTATATTCAATTGTCCTCTATTGCTATGATCAAATGGCACCTCTATATATGGACTGTCGTCTATATATAGATAATATATCATCTATCGTTTTACAACCTAAATTTATTATGTCCTCTATTTTCAATTTGTGTAGACCCATAATGCCCACCCATTCTTCCCTTTTACTCAATTTTAAAACCATCTCATATTTTAGAATTTCTGCCATCTTAATGTTCTCAGACTGTATCATTCTCTATTCATCTTGTTCAAGGCCTCTCCATTTCTTCCAAAACGTTCACAATCATCTCTATTAGATCAAACATTCGGAGAGGGGATGGCGTGGTTAAGTGGCACGGCTCACAAGCCGCAGTTGCTGGGTTCGATTTCCGTTACCCCGGGGAAGCTAACCCTTAGAAAATGCAAGAGGAAGCAGACCCTTACATAAAATGCATGCTGACGTCGGATGCACTGGACCGACAGGCGCAAAATAAAAACCACAGTGCAACGCACACCGTCTTGGGGAATTAGAGAAATATGGCGAGGGCAAAAAAACAAAACAAAAACAAAATCATTCATAGTAAGCTGCTCTTTCATAAATAGACATTTTCATTTTGGTTATATCGGCCAGCAGTTAACATCTGTGTTTTAGAAATAATTCCTAGAAAAATAACCTTATTCCCAGAATCCCAGAAAACAATTAAGTTATACAGACATCACTTTCTTTTAATTCATTGAGGGACATTTATACAAGAAGTTGTGCTTCCACCATTTCTCCACCTTCCCCCTCCTGCTCCATTTTTATTCTCTATCTTAGAACATTGAATTTTTATAATAAACTTGTACTCAAACAGACTAGACCTCACATCTACAGTGACACCTTTAACCAAAACGAATGCCACAACTGGTGAGTATTGTAAGATTGTTGTAAGATTATTGTAAGATTATTGTAAGATTATTGTAAAGATTATTGTAAGAATTTAAAACTACGTCACGAACAGAGTCAAGGAGCATATATTCAGAAAGTCGATCTCTACATATTTTTCTGAACGTATGAGACAAACAAAAGCATGTTGAGTGTGGAGTAGTCGTCTATGTTTCAAACAAAGCTCTAAAAACAGTTATGACACTTCACTTGACATTTCCGTCAATGTGTGCCGTCAAGTTCTGTGGAGAGCAGAAGCCACCTTTCCTGGGTCAAGTGTGTTATGTGTGTCATTGTAGGGCCGCTTTATTGTGTTATTTCTGTTATGTATTATGTGGATTCATTTCAGGACAACGTATCTATAGTTTTCACAGACATGCTCTTGATGATCTGCTGAAAAATGAGAAATCTGATCACTTTGAGTGATATAGAAAGAGAAAGCTGGTCAGTTCGAGTGATATAGTAAGAGAAGACCTATTACTTCGAGTGATATAGAAAGAGAAGACCTATTACTTCGAGTGATATAGTAAGAGAAGACCTATTACTTCGGGTGACGACGTTGTCGGTACCAACTTAGACAGCAGAGCCCCCTGACACGAACTTCATTGTACGACAAAGGTGTAAGACGAACACATAAAGATCAGTCTCACAGTCTCTCGATAACTGCTCATGTCAGGTTGTACGAAACGTCCTAATCAAATTGGTCAGAGGGGTCGGCCATAGCCCCCTGATTGAAAGTGAGGTGTACCATAAGGGGGCACACCCACAAACCTGTTGAGAAGCTTTCGTTCCACAGCGCAGTTAAGACGATCAGAAGTTTGCAGACTGCCAGAAACCGGTCAGACAAGCCACATCGCCACAGCACGAAGAGCAACTAATGAGACCACATGATAGTTAATTATAGAACAAGTTGCATTTTGCTGGATAGACAAACGAACTTAGTTTAGTTTCCGAGATGTCCACCTAGACAGTTTCTGACAGATCTCGATGTAGCAATTAGTAATATATAGGTAAGTGATAGTGTAGGTAAGTGATAGTGTTGTAAATGACAAATATACAAATAAATATTATCCTTGCGTTTCAATGTAAGGGATAGAATTAACCAAAAAGGGGAAACAATCACTAGGCGATACGGTGTGATAAACCAGTATTAAAAGTTATCTCTGCTCCATATTGCTTAATTGTTGCCTGTGACCAATATAGGTATCTGAGAGGCTACTACACTAGAAATAGAAACAAGTGAACCAGTTTCCACATTTGGGACAAATCATTAACGACGATGACCATTGCGAGAACGACGTAAAAGCTAGGATTGCAATGGCGAAAACAGCTTTCAGAGAGAAACAAAGAATTCTAAGAAAAGTACAAACATCTCCCTCCGTGAAGAAAATTATCAACGTTTATATCTGGCCTGTGGCGCTGTTTGGCTCGGAGATATAAACTATAAGCATGGAGAGAGGAACGTTATTTTGAGCCTTTTGCAATGTGTTGCTATCAAACGATTGGGAAATATCCGCTGGAAAGAAAAGAAGTCTAACAATACTGTATTGGTTTCAGTAGACACTAAAAGAAAACGTGACAATAATGAGGAGGCAAAGTTTGTCCTACCTTGATCACAATCTGAGACACCCTGGTCCAGTAAAATACGGAGCGAAAACAGGGTAGGAGAGGCAGACGACGATCAAGGAATACCTTCATCGCACAGGTCTGGGATCAAGACGCTGAGCAGCGCATGAGCTGCAGTGGTCAGCAACCCATAGCTGACTGCTAGCGTCAGGGTCAGCGAACCAGAGCTGCCAAGACCCTTCTACGCTTCCACGCAGTGATCCTGGATAACAGGCTGCAGTAGGGCAGACTGGCTAAGGAGAAAGGATCGAAAAGGGAATGCTAACACGGTACTAAAATAATGCTTGTTGAAGTCGGATGTGTTGGTCCGAAAGGTGCAAATATCGCAGTCAAGCTGTAAACTACGACACAACGCATTCCATTCTCTGGACTTCATTCTGCTACTTAAGCCCTTTCAGGGTTTGGTAGCGGGATATTGAGAACGAACGAAGCCAAGCCAATCATACATATCTGACCGGAGTGACACGTTACATAGTCTTCAAAACCAGTCCATGGTTTATTCAACCGAAGATGATGATGATAAATTTCTTCCATCTAATTAATTCCATCCCTGTTCCGCGTTTATTTCATCGCCCTGGTCCTTCATCAAGGTTTGGCCTTCACATCCACTCTGTGTCGCTTGGACGGAAAAAGCGTGTCTGTTGTTGAAGATCTTGGAGGCTTCCAGGCAGTGGATACAGCAGCACATGAACTGGGTCACAGGTGAGCATATTATTTGCAGATATTCTTCTTTCTGTTCACTGAAAGTATCAGGGAGGTCATCATCATCATCGGATGCCTTGTCGGTAGGTGTTGGCGAGCATGGAATTCCATCCATATCTATCACGTGAGTCGGTTGTTGATTGTCTCCCATGCCATACTTTCAGGCTATCCAGCATCCTCTCTTCGCCTTCCTCTGTCTCTCTTTCCTAATATCTTTCCCGGTGTCACGACGTGTACTCCAAGCCGCCTAATCTCATAACATGCCCAAAAAAGGACGACTGTCTTGTTCTGATTCTTACAATTAGTCTTCTTTGTGTCTGTGCCTCCTCGAGTACTGTATCATTAGTCTTCTTTGTGTCTGTGCCTCCTCGAGTACTGTATCATTAGTCTTCTTTGTGTCTGTGCCTCCTCGAGTACTGTATCATTAGTCTTCTTTGTGTCTGTGCCTCCTCGAGTACTGTATCATTAGTCTTCTTTGTGTCTGTGCCTCCTCGAGTACTGTATCATTAGTCTTCTTTGTGTCTGTGCCTCCTCGAGTACTGTATCATTAGTCTTCTTTGTGTCTGTGCCTCCTTGAGTACTGTATCATTAGTCTTCTTTGTGTCTGTGCCTCTTCGAGTACTGTATCATTAGTCTACTTTGTGTCTGTGTATCCTCGAGTACTGTATCATTAGTCTTCTTTGTGTCTGTGCCTCCTCGAGTACTGTATCATTAGTCTTCTTTGTGTCTGTGCCTCCTCGAGTACTGCATCATTAGTCTTCTTTGTGTCTGTGCCTCCTCGAGTACTGTATCATTAGTCTTATTTGTGTCTGTGCCTCCTCGAGTACTGTATCATTTGTCTTCTTTGTGTATGTGCCTCCTCGAGTACTGTATGATTAGTCTTCTTTGTGTCTGTGCCTCCTCGAGTACTGTATCATTAGTCTTCTTTGTGTCTGTGCCTCCTCGAGTACTGTATCATTAGTCTTCTTTGTGTCTGTGCCTCCTCGAGTACTGTATCATTAGTCTTCTTTGTGTCTGTGCCTCCTCGAGTACTGTATCATTAGTCTTCTTTGTGTCTGTGCCTCCTCGAGTACTGTATCATTAGTCTTCTTTGTGTCTGTGCCTCCTCGAGTACTGTATCATTAGTCTTCTTTGTGTCTGTGCCTCCTCGAGTACTGTATCATTAGTCTTCTTTGTGTCTGTGTATCCTCGAGTACTGTATCATTAGTCTTCTTTGTGTCTGTGCCTCCTCGAGTACTGTATCATTAGTCTTCTTTGTGTCTGTGCCTCCTCGAGTACTGCATCATTAGTCTTCTTTGTGTCTGTGCCTCCTCGAGTACTGTAGCATTAGTCTTCTTTGTGTCTGTGCCTCCTCGAGTACTGTATCATTAGTCTTCTTTGTGTCTGTGCCTCCTCGAGTACTGTATCATTAGTCTTCTTTGTGTCTGTGCCTCCTCGAGTACTGTATCATTAGTCTTCTTTGTGTCTGTGCCTCCTCGAGTACTGTATCATTAGTCTTCTTTGTGTCTGTGCCTCCTCGAGTACTGTATCATTAGTCTTCTTTGTGTCTGTGCCTCCTCGAGTACTGTATCATTAGTGTTTTTTTGCAGTCCATTGATCCGCAACATTCTTCGGTACAACCACATCTCCGTTGCTTCCAAAGATCTAAGCGCTTGTTTGCTAATTGCCCATGATTCACTGTCATATATCAGTACTGGTTCCACGTAGCATGCAAGGACTCTCTTTCTCAGTTCTGGCGACAAGGTTATGTTGCACAATATTCCTTTCATGGTTTGGATGACCATGGGCTATTCTGCATTTTATTTCGTAATTGCATATTCCATCTGATATGTATGTGCCAAGGTATTTAAACTTGTTAACTTATCATCAACATTGTTACTTCTTTAGTCATAAGTTCTTTCAATAACGCTCCTATTGTTCTTCTCGTTCTTCCTTATAACTCAGGTCATTAGGGTTTCACATTTTCCTGTATACCAATTGTCTTGTTTCTACATTTGTCTGTCTCTCAGTATATCTGTCCCTATCAAGGGGTTTTTCGTCCATTTATACTGTAAATACAGCTGAATCCTGTTATACTTAACTTTACGTCTTAATACTGGTTTAGAAGACTCTGCAGAGTCTGTATACCATCAGTTTGTTTTACATCTATTTGCTCTAAAAGCTATGCGCATCTAATCTATTCTTAAATGCATTAACTGTCCCTGCCTCCAAACAATCACCCCTCTTACCAAAAAAATATGTCCTACTAATATCTAATCTGGACCACTCTTTATTTGATTTGTAGCTATGCCCTCTTGTTCGTGTAGGTGGTTGTATTTTGAAAAAAACTTGTTATAGTCGAATTTACCCTTTCCTTTGATTATCTTATGAACCTGTATTATATAACCTCTAATTTTTCTCTTTTCTGAACACTATATGCCGGTTTTTTCTGAGTCTATAAGTTATAACGTGTTCTGTTACAGCAGAAATTCACTTATAACTCTATACTTGGGTAAATCCTATTTTTCATTTGCTGAAACGTGTTTAATAAACGTGAACAAAATGTGGATTTGTTCTGAACGCATGCTAATATCTTCACCATGAGTTGTTGTTTAATGCCTGCCCACAATGAGTAGATTACTCTTTTGTGCGCCCTGAAAAGGACGTTAAGAGGCGGGTTGTTGTATCTTTCCTCACATCCCGAGAGTGCTGATGAAGATGGACCGGGGTACTTGAGGCGGTTGTGCTATGCTTGGCTTCATCTGCGTGTCGCTCACTACTACATGGATCACGTCGATCTCTCACCTCGTTAGCCAGCCTGTCACGAAAACAGCCCGTTTTCAAGGAGGGCTACTAGGAAGCTGAGGTGAGGGATTTGGCTAGTATGTTTTGCCTGACCCTAACATTTCTGATCAGTATATTTTGTCTGCCTGGTGGAGGAACCTACCTTCTACCAGGCGCGTCAGCAGGGTTGCGGATTGTTGAAAGACCTCCTAATTTGGAATTTAGCTGCGAATAAATAAGCAGAGTGGACAAAAACGGGTCGGCAGGCATGGAGACTGTAAGGACGCAGCCCTCCACCATGCAAAGACAAAACGATTACAAAGTCAAAACATAGAGAAAACCGGACTGACCTCAACGGCGACGAACAGGCGAGAAATAAGGACCACGATTTACGGAACATGGAATGTACGAAGTATAAACGGAAAATAACATGAACTAATGGAGGAGATGAAGAGAGCAAAATTGACAGTCCTGGCACTTACAGAAACAAAGAAAAAGGGACAGGGCATTCTGGACCATGGCAGCAACATGCTATACTACAACGGAGTTCCCATGAGTGAACGAGCCAGGGCAGGGGTTGGTTGTATAGTGAATGGTAACAGCAAAGCAAACATTAAAGGATGGAAGTTCATTTCAGAACGACTGATAGTTCTAAGTCTACAAGAGGAGGATAGTCAAATGGATATCGTCATTGTGTATGCACCAAACTGACATAAAAGATGAATTTTATGAGCTCCTTGAAAGGACCATTGACGATTGCCATAATGAAATACCTCTCCTTGGAGACTTCAACGCAAGAGTTGGAAACGACTATTCTAGATGGGATGGAGTAATCGGTGGGTATGGAGAAGATGTCTTAAAAAACAATGGAAAACAACTACTGAGATTCTGCAGAGAATAAAACCTTATTACAAATACAAGGTGTCAACACAAGCGTATCTATGCCTACATAAGATGCGAGCCGGCAAGAAATGAAAGATCCATAATTGACTATGCGATAGTGAGGAAAAATTATTTCAAGCATGTGAAGGATGCTAGAGTGTTCAGAGTACCAGAGATAGGAAGCAACAACTACATAGTTAAAATAAAGAGAGAAATCGAAAAACGCTATCCAGCCAGGCAACACCCATCAGCAAGCATGAAACATAACACACAAGGAGAAAATAAAATTAAGGCTTACAAACTAAGAGAACCAGATGTTAAGAGGAAATACCAAGGGCTCATAACAACAGTAATAGGAAGGATAGAGGAATCTGAAGAAGATATGGAAATGCTCTGGGTAAAATTCAAAGACATCCTCAAAGAGGCTGCAGTAGAGGCATGCAGTCAAACCAAAGAAGTGTGGAAGAAAAAGAGTACACCATGGTGGACAGAAAAAGTGAAAAGAATAATACGAGGAAAGAAAAAGGCACTGAAGCAATACCTAGGGGCTAGGAATACAGAAGAACAAACAAAGAAATGTAAGAATATGTAAATTTTAGAACAGAAGCAAAGAAGACTGTGCTCAAGGTCAAACAGAAATCCTGGGAAGAATTTGGAGAGAAACTGGAAAATAATGCTGGAGAAAACCAGAAACTGTTCTACAGGACCTAAAGAAACATGAGGAAGGAAAAGGAATGCCCCTTGAAATTTGTTAAAGATAAACAAGGTGCGCTGTTGACTGCCCATTGACTGTGCTCAAGGCCAAAGAGAAATCCTGGGAAGAATTTGGAGAGAAACTGGAAAATAATGCTAGAGAAAACCAGAAACTGTTCTACAGGACCTTAAAAAACATGAGGAAGGAAAAGGAATGCCCCTTTAAATTTGTTAAAGATAAACAAGGTGCGCTGTTGACTGCCCATTGACTGTGCTCAAGGCCAAACAGAAATCCTGGGAAGAATTTGGAGAGAAACTAGAAAATAATGCTAGAGAAAACCAGAAACTGTTCTACAGGACCTTAAAAAACATGAGGAAGGAAAAGGAATGCCCCTTGAAATTTGTTAAAGATAAACAAGGTGCGCTGTTGACTGCCCATTGACTGTGCTCAAGGCCAAACAGAAATCCTGAAAAGAATTTGGAGAGAAACTAGAAAATAATGCTAGAGAAAACCAGAAACTGTTCTACAGGACCTTAAAAAACATGAGGAAGGAAAAGGAATGCCCCCTGAAATTTGTTAAAGATAAACAAGGTGCGCTGTTGACCGCCCAGAAGAGGTAATGAACAGATGGAAAGAATATTTCTCAGATCTCCTTGGAGTGGAGGAAACCCAAGCTCTGGAAGTAACAGTCCCAATTCAAGAAGAGAGAGCCATGGAGTAGAGCGATAATATCACAATGGAAGGCTAAAGGTAGCATTGGAGAAAATTAAGATTGGTAAAGCAGCAGGAAATTATGGTAAAACACCAGAAATGATTAAATACTTGGGAACAGCAGGAGAGATACTATTCATGAAGATTCTCAAGACAACTTGGCGCCACAAGAAGATACCAAGAGATTGGGAAGTTGCCATAATAATACCAATATTTAAGAAGGGCGACAATTGACAATTTGAAAATCACAGAGGATTTCTCAGTGTCCCCGGGAAAGTCTACTCTAGGATTCTAAAACGGCGATTAAGAGGTCTAGCAGAGCCAAATATGGATAAGACTCAATGTGGGTTTAGGGCAAACAGAAGTACTCAAGACCTTATCTTTACACTCAGACAGCTAAGTGAAAAGCTCTTGAATATGATAAAGAGATGCATCTCTGCTTTTAGGATTTGGAGAAAACATTTGATAAAGTTCCTTGGGACAAACTCTGAGAGTGTCTGACAAGGAAGAACATCCCAGGACCCCTGATCTCTGCCACGCAGAGTTTCTATAAAACATGCAGAAATTATGTGCGTACATCAAATCAAAAGTCAGGAGAGTTCAAGACCACTAGCGGAGTGAGACAGGGGGACATTCTATCACCATACCTTTTAATACTCCTCATGGATAAAGTCATCAAAGCCTGCAAGGAACGGACACAAAAGTATGACGTAGGGTACTGGAAGATGAGACCAAGTTACATATCGGAACTAGCGTTTGCAGATGACGTGACCCTGATCAGGAAATCTGCAGGTTTGGGAAGAAGAGTTGAAGAAGAGAGGAATGCACATCAGCAACTCCAAGACAAAAACAATGGTGATCGCCAGAGATGAGAAGTGACATCAGATAACTATGGGAACACGAGCACTGGAGCAGGTCAGCAACTTTAAATATCTAGGAGTGGTAATAGACAGCAGGGGAGGAATCAAAGAAGCGTTAACTGCACAAAGAGACGCAGCAGGTAGACTTTTCCAAGCAATAAACAGAGGATTCCTCAGCAAAATAAAATTAAGCAGGAAAACAAAGATGGATGTGAGTAATGGGCAATGACTACAGCCCAAGAAAGGCAACTACAAATTTCAGAAATGAGGTATCTAAGAAAGGCGGTTCAAGTGACGAAAAGGGACAAGGTCTGTAACCAGACAATACGTAGCAACCTCTAAGTTCAACCCCTGCAGTCACGAGTGGAGCAGTCCCAACTTCAGTGGTTTGGCCATATCTGTAGAATGGAAGAAGATCGGATACCAAAGCGGTCATGGGAGATAAATAGTCAAGGACGAAGACCCCCAGGACGTCCCAAAGTACATGGGGAAGACAACATACGAAAGTCCCTAAGTGACCGAGGGCTGGATTGGAAAGACCAGGAAAAAGACGTCGGATAGAGCAGTGTGGCGTTCTCTCTGGGAAACCTCTACAACTCACGGTAGAAGAGGAGCGACTAAGTAACTAAGTGAGTATATTTTGTCTGACCAGACGTTAGTCTTCGCCATACATACACACGATATACATTCTCGTTTCATTCGTGTAAGTGTGACGTGGCTGACAAATGTCATATTTGGTGTGCGTTGCTGCACCCGACATACATAATACATTTATCACAGCGCTCGACAGTCCGGATTCAGAATTGTCTGGGACAGTTTAGCAAGTCTGATGTCAATTCTGTCTTGCCCATCGCGTGTCTTTCAGCGCGTGTACTGGCAGCACCATCTACATGTTTTTCGTTTTGTGTATTGACGAAACTTGTGTTTATCGAATTTATTAACACAATAATTAGCATCTGACATACTTTATTGCACAATGCACCAATAAAAGATTGGGCATTTGCGTACTATTTCACCCCAATGGGTTCCAATCGTACGAATTCGCCAGCTGATGACTAGCAGGACATTCCATTTTGGGATAAGGGGAAGACAGGTCGATATCATTTTATTTTGTATAAATAAGTAAAGACTTAGACAAAAATTATGTGTAGAAAAGACGGTTTATATTCAGTTTTGCGAAGGGTTAGGGTGAAGTTTAGGGTGAGGTTTAGGGTTAGGTTTACGGTAAGGGTTAGAAAACATGCTTGTTATTGCATCGTCTGACAGCATGGATACTGCCATGCTGCTGCAGAACACGAATGCTACATTCCTTATCATGTAAGAACGTCGAGATTCAAGAAATTAATTGATAAGACGACAGGAATTAAGCAGCAGAATATTATACAACCCCACCCCAGTAACCCCTCCCCGCCCCCATATTTAAAAAGTGGACTTTACTGTGACTTTACTACCTCAAACTTGGTCCTAAAAATATATATATTTCTTTTGTTTGGGGTAAATTAAAATGCAAGTACCAAAGCTTGAAATATTCATATATTTCTTCTTCTTCGTTTTCTTCTTCTTCTTCTTGTTTCCTGAAACATCATATTTCTCTTCATATTTACATTGCTGCTTGGAACAACAGATTTATGACAATCATATTAACATTGTTGTTTGAAATTACAGATTTATCACTATCACCAGCACGCTCGGGACATGAAGAAAGCTACTGCAACCCGCGACTTAACGCCCTTTTCAGGGCGCACAAAATAGTAACATCCTCATTGTGGGCATTCGCAAACAACAACATCACTATCATATTTATATTTCTGACTGGAACAACATATTTATCACTATCACATTTACATTGCTGCCTGTTGTGACAGCTTTACCATTGCCTTTTTCGATTCCCAGCCTCTCAGCTCGTCACGATGGGGATGGTAACACATGTCACACATCTGATCGCTACATCATGGCAAATGGAAGTAGCAAGGTCACAGAGAACAACAGATTCAACCCCTGGCGCTTCTCCTCCTGCAGCATTGTCTCCTTCGTCAACTTCATCAGCAGCTCTATTCAAACAGCGTATGTCGTATTTAACATCATTAATTTATTCACCATTTGCAAACGTTTTTGCCACTTCTTCTTGTACCTTTTATTCTGATCTTACTTTTATTCAGTTTTTGTCTAAACTCTTGGTCTGATTTTCTTTGTCTTATTCTTCTATTTGTTCCTTTTTTTTTTCTTAAGTCGTGTTCACCATTAAGGGGTCCCTGAGGTTAACAAAACCTGCATTAATTTTTTTTAACTTTAGGCTTTTGAATTGTTTCAGCTGTGATCTTTACATATTTCAATAATACGTATTTGATCACGTAACACTTTTACTTCTGGGTAATAATAACATAAATTACTGTGGCTAATATTACGTTATATTATATTATGTTGATATTATGCCACTTTCTCGAAACTCATTTCTGTCATCGCCTTGGAGTACCATGTCTGGTCAAGGGCATCTGGAAGGCCATCCCTCCGTCTTATTGGACGTCCGAGTGGACGCTTGTAGTTGAAGAGCCACCAGATTGTCAATTTTCGTGTCCATCTGTTGTCGGGAATGCACACCCTGTGTCCAGCCCATATGTACTCAGAACCGTATTTACAACATCGTTGAAAGAAGTTTAGCACCAGATTATTGTGTTGTGGATGAGGTCCCATAGGCATAGTGAGATGTACCACATTTGACTGCCTGGCATCAGACCTGTTCCTGATTGAATACCAGGATCACATATTAAGTTATCAACTTTAAACCTTCACTACCACAGAATTGATTTATTTTTACTTCTATGTGCAATTTTTTTCACTCATTTTCTCTTCCTATTTTTTCTTTGATATTTTAGAGTAATCCCTTTCTGTTCAGTATTTTCCCCTGCCATTGTTGTAAACTATACTTAAATGTTTTATTTAGAACTTGTTGGAGTCTGGCTGATCATGTGAACAAGCCTATTGAAGCGAACAGAACATATCAGGACCAATCAAATCTTGATTCTTCTGGATATTTTAAATATGAAAGCCTCAATCCTAAAGAAAAATATTTTTGTGGTTGGAGAAAAACTGGCTCTTACTATTGGAGAAAAACTTGTTCTTAATATTGGAGAAAAACTTACTCTTACTATTGGAGAAAAACTGGCTCTTACTATTGGAGAAAAACTGACTCCTTACTATTATAGAAAAACTGACTTACTATTATAGAAAATCTGGCTCTTACTATTATAGAAAATCTGGCTCTTACTATTATAGAAAATCTGGCTCTTACTATTATAGAAAAACTGGTTCTAACTATTATAGAAAAACTGACTTTTATTATTATAGAAAAACTGGCTCCTACTATATAAATTAAAGTAATTGAAAATGCCAGTAGACTTCCTCCCAAAAAAAAAAAGGAGACATATAAGCCCAACAGGGAAATCAAAGCATAAGATGGTCTCAATGAAAATGAAAATACAGAATAAAAAAGAACAGGAATTAGTCAAAGACAATCTGGAATAATAGCTGTACACAAAGTAATTGTTTACATGAGCGATAACGGAAACGCCTTTAATAAGTAACATACATGAATGAAGGAATCTATTTATCTACCTTACTATCATACCTGCACCCTGAATTCACAGATTTGGTTGTTAGACTTATACAGCAATATGTAGTAACCACTGATTGAACTGAACGTAGTTAAAGTGCCCAAGCAAAGCAAATATTATTTCTGCTTCTATGCTTCCATTTTCTGATTTTCAAGCTATCTTATTCTTACATTTTTCATGTTTCGTTTTTTTTTTAGTTCTTTTCTTAAAATGTCCCAAACAACACTAGAATACAGCTGTGATTTTTTAAAAAGGTTGAAGTAGCTATACTCTGTATTTAGTATGAGCACTCCCCCCAAAAAAACATTTGGATGTGTTTGGATGATGTTGCTGTTGTTGGAAGCCACTCATACTGAGTTCATTTTAACTCTTGATGACATTTCTGTGGTGGTGTGTTACAGTGACTCTTCTTACATCCTAATCATACTTGAGAAGCTGGACCGGGTTCTTTCTAGCTGTAGTGAAATGCAAGGTTCCTCAGTAAGCTCACCACTATGTGAATTATAGTGTCGATCTCCACCTCATTGACAGACTGCTGTGATCAAGCTTGTTCCCAGGAGCCCTATGACATTACTATCCACTCCAACCTTGAACAGTATGTCTCATCTGACCCTGATATTACACTTCGCTCCTGCGTTTAAAAACTGTATGTTTTACCTGATCCTAACATTACTCTTTGCTCCTTGGAATTATGTGATGAAATTTATAGTTTTATAATTTGTCAATGCAGGCGTGGCCGAACTTGCCTGTTGTCGTCTCTGTCAATCAGTGGAGTTCCAGATGTTACTAATCGTCTTCCAGGACAGGAATTTTCACCTGATGATCAGTGCAGGATGATCTATGGCAGTTCTTCCAGGCTTTGCAGGGTATGTCATAATCTTTAGCATCACTATTTCCATATTTACGAGTGATACGAGCAGCAATTTTCACTCAATTATGTAGCAGCAGTCATGAATGATAAAAATAGAAGCACTTTCAGTTAATATAAACGATAAACAACAGTACTTTCATTTAATTTTAAACAACACTTTCAGTTAATATAAACAACAGCACTTTCATTTGATATTACCAGCAGCAATTTCAGTTAATATTAACAATTGCATTGTCAGTAAATATAAAAAACAGCACTTTAAGTAAACATAAAACGCAGCACTTTCAGTTAATTTAAATAGCAGTACTTTCAGTTAATCATTCTGGCTCTAGCCATACCTTTTCTGTGATATTTAGGTTGACAATTAATTGCACCTCTGTGTGTGTATAGTCTGCTTCTAAATCTATTGGCTCAAATATTCTACAACAGAGACTATCTCATAATGCTGCGAACAGGTTTCTGTAATGTGTGATCTGTCCACTTGACTTAACTTAACGTCTTTATACTGGTTTAGAAGACCCTGCAGAATCTGTATACAACCAGTTACATTTACATCACCTTGCTCTAAAAGCTATGCGCATCCAGTTTATTCTTAAATGCATTAACTGTCCCTGCCTCCACTACCTCCCCTGGCAATGAATTCCAAGCAGACACCACTCTCTGACTAAAAAAATATTTCCTAATATCTAATCTGGACCTCTCCTTAGTCAGCTTGTAGCTATGCCCTCGTGTTATTGTAGGTGGCTGTATTTTTAAAAACTTGTTATAGTCTAATTTATCCATTCCTCTGATCATCTTATAAACCTGTATTAAGTCACCACGAATTCTTCTCTCTTCGAGACACTGTAGGCCGGTTTTTCTGAGTCGTTCCTCATAACTGTAATTCTGGAATCCCACTATCATCTTTGTCGCTCTTTTTTGTATTCTTTCGAGCATATTTATATCCCCTCTATGATAAGGACTCCACACCTGTACACAGTACTCCAATCTAGGTCTAACTAAAGCTTTATACAGTTTGACGATCACTTCCTTGCACCTATGTTTAATATTTCTTTTTATCATACCTAACATTGCATTTGCCTTTTTCACTGCTACCTTAACTTGCTCACTCACCTTTCCTGTATGATCTATGATAACCCCTAGGTCCCTTTCCTTATCTATCTTTCTAATATTGTTTTCTCCCATTCTGTAATTATGTTCCATATTGGATCTACCCATGTGGATGACTGTACATTTATCTACATTAAACTCCATTTGCCAGCTTACAGACCATTCTCGAATTTTATCTAAATCCGACATCAATATATCCACTTCCGCTTTAGATGAGACAGAACTGCATAGTTTTGTGTCATTAGCAAATTTTGCAATCATGGATCCCATATCAATGTCCAAATCATTTATATATATCAAGAACAAAATTGGTCCCAAAACCGAGCCCTATGGCACACCACTTTTCACTTCATACCACTCAGAGTACTCCTTATTTATGCCCACCCTCTGCCTTCTTCCCGTTAACCAATTTTCAATCCATTTGGCAATTTCCCCACCTATTCCATGTGATTTTAACTTTCAAAATAATCTTTGATGAGGTACACTATCAAAGGCCTTTGCAAAGTCTAGATAAATAACGTCCACTGGCTCCCCTTTATCTATGATTTTAGTAACCTCCTCCATGAATTCTAATAGATTTGTTAAGCATGATCTCCCTCTAGTAAATCCATGCTGACTTTTTCTAATTAGATTAAATTTGTCTAAATGCACTACAATGTTTTCTTTGATTATTGACTCTAACAATTTACAGACAATGCTCGTTAAACTCACCGGTCTATAATTTGCTGGATCTGATTTTTTGCCTTTTTTGAATAAGGGGATCACTCCTGCATCTTTCCAATCCCGTGGAACAATCCCTTTTGTAAGTGATTGAGAACATAATATAGCCAATGGTTTTGCTAGTTGGTCTCTAATTTCATACAGCAATTTTGGATGAATACCAAAATTTGATTCCAGTGCCTACTATCCATGCTATATTCCACCAATGTCTGCCTGGTCTTCTACAGCAGTGTTTTCCAACGTTTTGACACTTGCGGATCGGTTAAATAGGAAAAATTTTTACGAACTGGGGAAAATGGGAAAATATTATTCATGGACTGGTGAAAATATGAACAATTTTTCGCAGCCTCCTCTGGCAGAAAAAAAAACTCATCTCATTATTTACATACTAATGTTGTGTATTAGTTGTTAAATCTAATATTTTTGTTATTTTTTTTTGGAGTCGCTTTATTTCTCTATTCCCAAAGGCAATGTGCGTTGTACTATGTTTTTATTTCACGCATGTCAACCCAGTGCATCTGACTTCGGCATGCATTTTATAAAATGGTCTGCTTCTTCCTGCATTTTCTAAGGGTTTGCTTCCCCGAGGTAACGGCCTGTGCCGTGATGGGTAGCAAACCCAGCACTTTCAGTTTGTGAGCCGTCTCACTTAACCACTAGCCCACGCTGTCCCCAAATCTAATATTATAAAATAAAAATTCTATAGCTATTTAAAATAACCAGAATTTGAACAGTAAATAGATAAGATGTTCATTAGCAATTTTCTTTTTTACCCGAACCGGCAGGAAATATCTGCAGACCGGCTGTTTAAGAAACACTGATCTATAGCATTAAATTCATATACTTTTGGATATTTGCAATTCATCTTGGTTTCCATACCTTAATCTAGCTCGTGAATAGCTCTGTGGAAACGTCTTGTGTATATGGTGACTAGAACTAATGTGTATGGTGGTGACTAGAACCCCTAAGTTTGGTGGTGACTAGAGCGTCTGTGTATGGTGGTGACTAGAACCCTTGTGTATGATGGTGACTAGAACCCCTGTGTTTGGTGGTGACTTGAACCCTTGTGTATGGTGGTGACTAGAACCCTTGTGTATGACAATGACTAGAACCCTTGTGTATGGGGGTGACTAGAACCCTTGTGTTTGGTGGTGGCTAGAACCCTTGTTAATGTTGGTGACTAGAACCCTTGTGTATGATGGTGACTAGAACCCTTGTGTATGGTGGTGACTAGAACCCTTGTGTTTGGTGGTGGCTAGAACCCTTGTTTATGTTGGTGACTAGAACTCTTGTGTATGGTGGTGACTAGAACCCCTGTGTTTGGTGGTGACTAGAACCCTTGTGTATGGTGGTGGCTAGAACCCTTGTGTATGGTGGTGACTAGAACCCTTGTGTTTGGTGGTGGCTAGAACCCTTGTTTATGTTGGTGACTAGAACCCTTGTGTATGGTGGTGACTAGAACCCCTGTATTTGGTGGTGACTAGAACTCTTGCGTATGGTGGTGACTAGAACCCTTGTATATGACGGTGACTAGAACCCTTGTGTATGGTGGTGACTAGAACTCTTGTGTATGGTGATGGCTAGAACCCTTGTTTATGTTGGTGACTAGAACCCTTGTGTATGGTGGTGACTAGAACCGTTGTGTATGGTGGTGACTAGAACCTTTGTTTGTGGTGTGGTGACTAGAGCCTTTACATTAGTCTAGAGTGATTGACCAAAATACATTAGTGATGTAGGAGTCATCTTGTTAAGTGAAAGCTCAGCTCTAGCACACATAGACTGAGATAATGGTTAGGAATAATCTGAAATGTTTTATGGTCCATGAGACAGATCAGCAGAGTGTATATTTTAACAGAAGAAAAGAACACAAAACAGCTTCTGCAGGCACATCAGAAACAATAAATCAAATTAATAAAAATCATCATACGAAGAGGACAAGTTATAACCGGAAAAATCATTAGAAGAGGAAAAGTTATGACAGGAAAAATCATTAGAAGAGGAAAAGTTATGACAGAAAAAATCATTAGAAGAGGAAAAGTTATGACAACAGGAGAATTCTTGTGGGAAATGAGATAGAGGAAGATAGGAAATTAAGGTTTTTGACAGTTTCACAAAATGGCAATGGAAATGGAAGACAACCCAGAACAGAACTGATAGAGATCACTAGAAACAGACTTTCTTCAAATGTATTCATCTAGTTCTCACCATGTTTCTTATGTTAACATTCCTCATTGTTTCTCTCTTTATGGCACCATTGACTGTTCTTAGACATTTCCTTTGATATGTTGTAATTTCCCTCACATGTGCCTTAGACAAGGACCAAGAGTGACATTGGTAGCACAAAGTTGGTATATATATATAAACTGTTTATCAGTTATGTTACCAAGTTGATGTTTGAGCATATAAGCAGTAATTACAGTTGACAAGTTACAGGAGAGGCTTACTGAGATCTTATTTTAATCTTTCTACCAAGCCGTTCCATTTTCTGTAAAAAATGCTTCCCAGGTGTTTTAACTTTGTCCTTGATGTTATTTGATACTTAAAAATTGCTTTGTGTCTCGATTTATTTGATATTTTGATTCCCAAATTAAATATTTCATAATGATATTAATTTTTTCTATGGAAGTCTCTAAACTTTCAGAAAAATAAATAATACACCTCTTTTCTTATTTCTGTTGTTCCTTGTTCAATATTTGTTTACATCTTCATTTGATTTATCTGCTTAGCTGCTCTCACAACTAAAAAGAAACAGTAATTTCCTTCAGTTACAAGAATATTTATTATTTTTAAAGAATATGAAGATTCAACATTCATTAAAAATAGAGGTTTAAGTGTGTTGTAAATGACAGGGATAATATTAATAGTGTGACCCTGAAGTGAGCAACTTAGCACCAAATGAATGCCTTAACTGATTCTCTCTGTAGAGGCGATATTTTGGCTTCTAAAATTTGTACAATGCTACAGAACTAACACATTGACTTCTAAACTTTCTTGCAATGCTACAGAACTAACACATTGACTCTAAACTTTCTTACAATGCTGCAGAGCCAACACATTGACTTCTAAACTTTTTTACAATGCTACAGAGCCAACACATTGGCTTGGACTATTAGAATTCTTATATTTGAAAGTTTCTCAATAACAAACTTTTCCTACTAGGAGTTTTACATTTTATAAATAAATGTGTCCAGAAGCCTAAATATTCTGGAATGAATGAGTTAAAGACACTAAGTGTATAGAGTTGTCAAAAAAAAGCTACAGAAACCACAAGGAGCATATTCATACTTCAGCATAAGAAAGCGAAGAAAAATGTGGTCTCATGTTCCTTTTCAAGTGAAAAAAGTTGGATTAAAATGAAAACATAACAATAATAATTTTTTTTAAAAGAAATAAACATAAATACGAAAATGAAAATTCAACATTAATTAAAGAAATAAACTGCAGCTTCAAGCAATTAATGATTATATATAACTTCAGACCCATTATCATAATTATCAAACATTTTGTTTTTGGTCAATACTATCAAACATTTTGTTTTTGGTCACTACTATCAAATATTTTTCATTATCAACTTCATCTTTCAAACAGTTTTTACACTGACATTTGATCCATATATCCTCATTACCTCTCTTTATTATCGCTAGTACCTTGCTGCAATCTGATTACTTGAAGCTAGTAATTGTCTCATCATTAATTTTACCAGGGTACTGAGTTTGCATCTACCGCAAGTGTTTGCATCTCCATGTTCTGTTTTGATCCCAGCACAACTGGAATATGCTATGAGCAAACTGCAGCAATGGGGACCACATGTGGTGATGGCAAGGTAAGCTCTCTCGTTAAATGAGGCTGTAGCGGCACTGAAAGTTAAAGATAGATAAAAACACATATAGGTAATGGCTCAGTAACTGCACCACGACAAAAACAAAATGATACCTATGTTATGGCCACAAGGCCTTCATTACAACCTGTAGCACTCCAATGTCCGATCCCTTTGGACCAGCTCGGCCTGCAAAAACGGTGTGCGGAAAAAAAATATTTTTTTGTTGAACGGAGTCACTCCTGAAAGCCATTTTTTACTGCTGACTACGCCCTCCATATATACACGATATTTTGCCGGTTTAAGTATCGTGTGTTCGATTACAAATGGATTTTGAACAGTTTTAATTTTGTATACGCCGTTTGGAGCAAGCCGACTTTTTGCGAAAGGGGAAGTAGGTTGTTGAGAAAGATTTTTATCGCGTAGATCTGTTTATTTTGTTTGTTTAAATGAAAGAACTACGTTTGAATTGAAACTAACAGTTGTGGCGATATTGTAAACACAGTATCGATACGTTGTTGTGGTTTCCATGGTTTTCTATCGAAGCGACTAGGCCTAGTGGTCGAGTCCAAATTTTTTCCGAGATTTTCATAAATTTTCAACTTCATCTTTTTAAATCTCAAAAACTAACAAACATACAACAAAAACAATAACACCCACATGTTCGTTATGCTATTGTGTATCTACACGCCAGAAAATCATATTTATTGACAAACAAACATAAAAGTTACAAATTTTGAAAGACGACTACCACAGCGACTAATTAAGAAAATTAATTAGGTCAAATTTTTTTCAAAAATATATTGGAGTGCGTAAGGTTAAAGACAAAGAACAAACAAACACAACTAACAAATCGCCACAAAAAATAAAACATGATATAAAATCTGCAGTTTAAGGTCACCATCATATCAGGATGTGCCAGGAAATTGTAAAACAGGGTATGCCAGTTATGAAATAGAATAGACAAAACAAGAATGGTCAGTATGATTGCACATGGACAAAAACAGATGAAACATGAACAAATCACAAAACAGTAAAAAACAAACCACAATAAACACAATATATATATATATATTTAGTGATTGAGTGAGTGAGGGGTGAGTTAGTGAGCAAGAATGTGAGTAAAGGACAAGAGAGACAGAAAACAAATCAAAAGTGTGATGGTGTTACTGGTACATTAACCTATTTCCCAGAAACTCTATTAAGATAACAAATTTGAAGGTTACCAAAAATATGTTCAATAATTAATAACATATAAAGAAAAGTTAAATGACTTAGGCTTTTGCAAAACGTTGAACCACTTTTCCAGCAAGGTAAGTTATACTAGTTAAATTATAGCTCAATTGTTCTGCTCAAGATGATCAAGTCAGTTATACATTGCAACTTATAACTAAATTGTATATTATAAATTGTTACTTCTCAGCTGTGCTTGAATGGACAATGTGTACTAGATCCTAGAGCACCTGCAGCTGATGGTAAGTTATAATAAACGGAAAGAAAGAAAGAAAGAAAGGAATTAAAACTTTGAAGATCAGTAAAATTATGTTTGAAAGTTTATAATTTAAATATGTGGGACAAACTGTCTCTTATTATTAGATCCTTGGGTAGTGGCTGGCAAAGTGGTCACTGACAATCACACCTGAGGGTGTTTTAATCTGCTGTTGATAAGGAAACTGTCTATATGATTTTTGCAATGGACATTTGGCTAACCTCATGTAAGTTTGTGGATATTCTTATGTAGAAAGAGTGTTTGCCACCTCCACCCCAATAACTAAGTTGTTTAAGGTGCTTACTTACTTTACGTGTCCGGCAACCTCAGTCTTCGCTCAAAAACCAGCCACTGTCAATTCTTTTTCATTTGCCACCATCAGGTTCTCCATTGCACAGGATTCCTGCATCCTAGGACATATAATCAGGTGTTCCGGGTCCTGGATGGCCCCACATTTGCAATATTCATCGTCTGCATATCCCCCTTTTTCAGGTTAGACCCTCATCTCGACACACCCATTCTTAAACTGTTCACAGATCTTCACATAGTAGATGGCAAATCATGTCCTGGTGCAGGTTCTTCTCTGATCTCGGTCCAATCTTAACCATTCATTTGGTGCCACCTTTCTATGCAGTTTCTCTCGTAGCTCTGTTCTGAGGGCTGTACGGTCCACAGAAAACTTTTCCTTGATTTCAGTTGTATTCATTCTGCTGTATGTCCAAAAAGAGGGTGTCTCTGGTCACGGGACTGCTTCTGTCTGAACTTCGGATGCGACATGCCTTCTAATATCCGAAGATGCAATACTAGCGATTGCATAGATTTTCTCCGTTGGTGTTGGCTTAAGGCATTCTGTTACAATTCGGCATCTCATTTATCACCACATCGACCTGTTTTGTGTGTTTAGATGCATTCTATACTGGTGTTGCATATTCTGCCGCTGAAAGACATAGTACAAGGGCTGATGCGCGGAACACCGTCGGGGATGCTCCCTATGTAGTGTTCATTAGCTTGCAAATTATTTAAGATGCTGAAGTTTATTAACTGTTCATTAGTCTCATTTATGTTCAACAGCCAAATCTTCTCATTATTTTAATTTATCAAACTTTCAAATTGCTCATCATTCATTCACTTTTTTTGCTCTAATGTGAATCATAGCCGACCACTACAGCAGGCTCCATTTAAAGTAAGCCTGTTTCAAAGTAATTGCCAGGAATTTACTATTCTGCTCCAATGGGAAGTATAGGCAACTACTCCAGCTTGCACCATTTAAAGTAAGCCTGTTCAAAGTAATTGCCAGGAATTCACCTTTTAGCTCAAATGTGAAGCATAGGTTTGAACTGCAGTTGGTCTTTTTACAGGAAGCCTATATCCAAGCTATTGTAGGGACTATTTATATTGGTAATTACTTTTTTACATGATGAGACTGTCAGCCCCAAGTACAACCCTCTTTAGTCACTTATTAAGACATGCTTGATCCTAGTATTTCTATCCCATTACCGCACATGTAATAAACAATACTTCAATGCTCGTATTTAAATACTTATGATTTTTGTAGTGGTAGAGCACTCATTTTTCACAGCAAAGGTATGGGGTTAAACTTTTCTACTGGCATGCTGTAAATCAGTCATTTTTAAATGGGTACCTTGCCTACGGTTAAGTAAGAAAAGGCAGCAATGAAGAGAGCTGGCCATTTCACATCTGGCAAGCCAAGGCCTAGTACAATAAAGTCTATAACACTTCATCCCTGATGGCAGTGTCTAATATCAGATTGATTTTGTGAAGATTATGATTTGTATATATGTAATGTTATTTTTTAAAAATTATAAACATTGTCATTCATTTGTTTTTTATTATTTCGTTCTCAAATCTTAAATAGTCTGTTTCTAGATTTTTTTGTTTATTTTGTAATTTGGATTTTGTATTGCCTTTGTACAGTGGTTACATTGCTGCTCTTCATACCTCTTTTTAACTTGTAAATATGTTTTATTTACTTTTCAGACAACTGCCTATTTGGTGATCAGCCAGACATTGCTTTTGATGGAATGACTTGTCCAACTTTTGTAGAAGGTTTCCGTGGTTACTGCTATCAGGCTTTGGTCAGAGGTCGATGCTGTGCATCTTGTATGAAGATCTACAGAACAGTTACAGGTAAGCTTGTCATAGCTCTTTCTTTTTTTTCCTCTTTTTAGGCAAGAAAATAATTCAATTGAAAATAATAATTTAAACTACAAACGACTTTGCAAATAAAGTACACATTAGAAAGTTGCCTAATGTTAAATGATGGATACTTGTTTTTGTGAGTATCTAAGCTAAGCCAGCCACCATCCGGTAGGACAACATAAGTAGTGTCAGGTGTAAGGTACATCGAACCAGTAAAGAAACAGAAGGGAGTGATCAGGGATAACATTCAGAAAAGATGTAATATTCATGATCAGAAGCAGACACTTAGAAAGTTCCACAAAAATTGTAAATCGTCAGATGGATGGAAGTGAGTGATCACTGACTTAGTTTACAGTGGTCAAACATAATTTATTTATATATTTTAAACCACAGGGAGTCGTACCCCTATACATCCCCCTCCTCCGAAAGTCACACATCTCTTAATCCTTCCCCTTTTTTCAAATGTATTATCTTTCTAATGAAAAGTAATTATAATATAGACATGTCATTGCTGAGCTGGTCACCTGCTTTGAAGAACTGATGACCGTTGGAGCACAGCCACAGCAGTCTGATACTCATGAGACAGAAGACAGTTGGAGCACAGCGACAGCAGTCTGATACCCATGAGACAGAAGACAGTTGGAGCACAGCAACAGCAGTCTGATACTCATGAGATAGAAAACAGTTGGAGCACAGCGACAGCAGTCTGATACCCATGAGACAGAAGACGGAGCACAGCGACAGCAGTCTGATACCCATGAGACAGAAGACAGTTGGAGCACAGCGACAGCAGTCTGATACCCATGAGACAGAAGACGGAGCACAGCGACAGCAGTCTGATATCCATGAGACAGAAGACAGTTGGAGCACAGCAACAGCAGTCTGATACCCATGAGACAGAAGACAGTTGGAGCACAGCGACAGCAGTCTGATACCCATGAGACAGAAGACAGTTGGAGCACAGCGACAGCAGTCTGATACCCATGAGACAGAAGACAGTTGGAGCACAGCGACAGCAGTCTGATACCCATGAGACAGAAGACAGTTGGAGCACAGCGACAGCAGTCTGATACCCATGAAATAGAAAACAGTTGGAGCACAGCAACAGCAGTCTGATACCCATGAAATAGAAAACAGTTGGAGTACAGCGACAGCAGTCTGATACCCATGAGATAGAAGACAACCACGGAGAAGACCACCTACACGCTGATCTGACTACTCAAACTCAGAAACAATATCTATGATGCTACAGACAAGAAACTTATCACCCACTAGTCCACTGTGGCCTACGATAGAAGACAATGGAAACAAAGTTGGGACTCCCAGCGGCGTAACCGCCTTTGAGGAACGGGTCGTCCAGTAATTAAGACAATATATTTTAACTCTTTGCTGAAAAATATTCCTTCTTCATCCTTGCTGCTTGTCCTCTATTTCCCTCATAAGTGTGGTGGTCTACGTCACATTTCTCTTGTCACCATATAGTTTATCCCTTGTTGAAGGGGGCTATGCTATTGCTCTTGTCCTCTCATGGATTTGATAGACTTGAAAAAGATGTTCTACTTTTTATCTGTTCTCTGCTCATGGACACATTTCTGTGCATCTGATTATTAATATATTGAACAGATGATGTCTGAGACTGCAGTGACAGTGAAACTAAGCTTGTTGTCATATGATTTCACTTGGTAATGAGTGTTGTGCATCTATTGTGTTAGGCTTTGGGTGTTCTCTGTGCCATTTTCTTCTGAGGCTGCTATTGTTATCATTGTCTTTACATTTCTATATGTTGCCTTTTCTATAGTTTGGATTTTGCTTTCTCTGTCTTTGGCTAGTCAATCTGTCTTCTTATTTTCCATGTAGGAATCCATTATATTTAATTTTGTTTAAATTATAGCTGATCTCCATGAGTGCTTCTGACAGGCTGTCCAATTATTTTGTTGTAATTGTTCCTGTGGACTTATGACTTATGACTGATATGCAGTTTGTGAGGGACATGATCTATATTTTCCCAAATGGCTCTTACAGTGGTTCTTGGTTCAATGGCCTCTTCGTTGTTTGAGTTACTTATATTTTTAACACATGATGGAGGTTTAGAGAAATTGAGTGCAGGTGCGAAGATGTAAATGCAATTGCACACTATCTGTCACTGCTATTGAGAAACTCTAACATAAACATGTCAACAGAAAACCTGCTGATCAACAGTAAATTTTCTATAAATGTCCAGGTTGTTATTGTCAAGTCTTCAAGCCCAATGGCTTCAGTTCTTCATTGTCTGTTCACAATCATATGGTACATTCTATGTTTTAGATTCCTTTTTATTTAACTTTGCTACTTTTTACTTTGATTTATTTTTATATGTTTAAGGCAAATATTGACATATGCATATGTTCCTTTAGGAAAAATTAATTTAATTTGTTGTTTTTTTTCACTTTTTGATGCATTATTCTTGTTTCTAAAAATAATTAGCTGTTTTTTTATTTTACTTTCCAAAGCAACAATACACTGTGCATAATTTTAATGAATATATGATCTGGTTAATGAAAAATTAGATTTAAGATATGGACTATTTTTACAGTTTAAGGAAGAGAGTTAAATTTTCTATTAAGCTCAATGGAGATAGTTTTCAATTACTATGTAAGGGGACGGCGTGGGCTATGTAAGTGGCACGGCTCACAATCCGAAGGTGCTGGGTTCAATCCCCATCACAACACCAGCCATTACCCCAGGGAAGCAAACCCTTAGAAAATGCAGGAGGAAGAAGATACTTACATTAAATGCATGCTGATGTCGGATGCACTGGGCCGACAGGCGCAAAATAAAAACCACAGTGCAACGCACACCACCTTGGGAATTAGAGAAATAAGGCGAACGCAAAAACAAAATATAAAATTACTGTGCGAGTTAAATGTCATTGGTCCATTTTTTACCAATATAATATTTTAAATATTGTTTAACCATATTTCTCTCATTTGTTCCTTTGTCCCAAAGCTAAACATTCTGATATTACTTATGCATGGTTTTAATGAGACAATAAAAGCCATTTCTGTATAAAGCTTTCAAATTCTTATGGAATAAATATGAAATGCCTAACCTCAAAGGAATATTAGGATAGAACTGAGGAAGAGAATAATTGTCACTCATATCTGGCCAATTGCACTGTATGGGGGTGAAACATGGACTCTAGCATAAAAGGGTGAAAATAGCTTGCAAGCATTTTAAATGGTGCGTAAAGGGGGATGGCGTGGGCTAGCGGTTAAGTGATACGGCTCACAATCCGAAGGTGCTGAGTTTGATCCCCATAACAGCACCAGCCGTTACCCTGGGGAAAGGAACCCTTAGAAAATGCAGGAGGATGCAGACACTTACATAAAATGGATGTTTAAGTCGGATGCACTGGGCTGACAGGCGCAAAATAAAAACCATTGTGCAACGCAGACCGTCTTGGGGAATAGAGAAATAAAGCAAACGCAAAAAAAAATAGAAAATTCAAAAATTGTGTGTTACCGTAGAATAGAAAAAGTGAGCTGAACAGAGAACAGATCAAATGACAATGTCCTTGTGAGGTAGGCGCACAAAGACATATATATAAAATGATGATGCAGAAAGAAAGACTAATATGGCTGGACCACACTGTTATACATTAAAGTCTTCTACAGAAGATACTAGAGGGCAAGATTTATTAGAAAAGAGGAAGAGGGCGACCAATTCTCACCTTTACATCTCAGGCATGCAGAGACATTAAAGTACTCACCTATGCTGAAATGAAGAGCAAAGGATAGGATAAAATGGAGAGACAAACTCAAACAACCTTGCAACCAGTCTCAGAACTGTTCTTCTTCTTCTTCTTCTTCGTCGTACGCAGTCAGACAGTAACCATTATTTTTTCGAAAAAAGCGGCGGTCATCCTGAGGCTGTCGCCACTGCCATAGAGCTTGTCTTGCAGTTCCACTGGTGATGGCCACATCTGCTCTCTCTGATCCTCGTATGTCGGGCAGTTTTGCAGCAGATGTTCAGCGGTCATTTTACCGGTACCGCACGGGCATTCGTCGGTACCACCTATCTTCAATTTGTTGAATAGGCGGTACCTCAGTCTATTGTGGCCAGTGCGAAGTCTGAAGACAACGACCTGCTCTCTTCGGTTCAACTGGTAATAGGCATCGTTTTTGGTCAGAACTGTTCAACAAGATGATGATAATTGTTGTGGATATCTTTAATTATCTGTCTCTCATTCCCATCACCTCTCTTAACTAACATTCTAACAAATTGTTTTCTATTTTAATAGACTGTGAATATGGAGACAAGGTGCGAGGTTGCGTTGCTAATGTCTGCATATTTGGTTCGGCGGACTATCTTCAGAAGTGCTGTGGTACTTGTAACTATGGTTCTACTTTTACAGTACCAACAATGCCCACACAAGTTTCAAGCACTATTAGAAATAAAACTCCATCAGCTGGGGGTGTAACCACACAACAAACAATGACCTCTACAGTCATAATCCATATTAGTAAGTATTTTCTATGCCTACTGCTGCTAAACAACCCTGTTGCTGATCAGTTTTTCAAAATTACCAAATTTTCTCTTCCTCAAAATATTTGTCCTCTCTGATATGTGTTCTTCTTCTTCGTCATTCGTTCTCAAACTCCCGCTATTAAGCCCTGGAAAAGGTTTTGCAAGTAGCAGCATGTAGCCTGGAGAATTAATGCATTGTATATTAGTTTACATTTGACGTGATTTTTGCACCTTTCAGTCCAACGCACCTGACTTCAGCAAGCAATTTTGGATACCGGGTTAGCCTTTCCTCTTCAATCCCTTCTCTTTAGCCAGCTTGCCTTGTTGCAACCTATTATCTAGGATCACCACGTGAAGGTGGAGAAAGGTTTTGGCAGTTCTGGGTCACTGACCGCTACATCGCATGCACTAGTCAGCATCTTGATCCCAGAAATAAAAAAATCAAATCAAACCTCTGACACATGTGATAGGATGTGACCCATTATTTTTTGTATTAAACTAATTATAAAACAGTGGTTAGGGCATAGCCTGCCCCGACAAAACAATCTTGGTTCAATCCTTTGAGCCTAAGAAATTGAGTGCCCACACGGCTGGTGTGATGCTGACTTTCAATACAGAAACAAGAGTCATGAGTTCATTGATACTCAGCCAAGCAGTTAATTTCTTTATATTTTCACAAACAACAATCTTGCAATAGTTCCTACAAAGATCACTGGCTGCTATCTGTAGAGTATAGAGTTTAGTTGTAGCTAGTCTAGAATAATATGATTTAGTTGGCTGCATTCTGTCACTGATCTAGTGATCCATTGTCTGCTTCTTAACACAAGACTGAGGAAGCAAAGAGTAACATCAGGGCCAGGTGAAACATACTCATCAAGGCCACCCTTTTTCTCGTCTTGGAATCAGGCTGTGTCACGGACTGGCCAATAAGATGGGGATCAACATTGTTGTGCTCACATTACAGTACAGTCAGGAGGACTCAACTCAACCTTCTAAAGTGCACATTTGAATGTAAGAAGCGCCACTGTAACCTGGCACTAAAGGAACATAATTAAGAGTTAAATGAATTGAAAAACAACAACAATACAAGACTGAGACTATCATGGGCTTGGTAACTGAGCCACTAGCTGTTTTATAATTATTTATGTTTCTACTAATAAGCTGGTATAATATTCTACATTTTATTATCATAAATTATGCTTGAATTCTAACATTTCCAAAGAGCTTTATCTTTATGTAGATATATAACTTAATCTTAGTGTTCTGTTATTAATTAATAGTAGTTGCTACTAATCTTCTATTTTTTTAAATATTTGATTTGTTATGTTATTAAACTATTATATCTCACCTGATGCCATAATCACACTCAAACTCCTTCTTTTTTATTTTTACATGAAAATATCATTAAACACTTCCAAATTTTAGTATACATAATTTTTACCTGATATAGATTTTGCTATACAATGACAGATTAATGTTATTGGGAATGACTCCTCATCTGGTAGACACAGTCATAATACAAATGATATGCCCACATCAGCACATAATGAAGATGGGATAGAAGAGATGTATGGTACTCTAGAACAAATAAAAGAGATGTATGGTACTCTAGAACAAATAGAAGAGATGTATGGTACTCTAGAGCAAGTACTGAGGACAACAAAGGCCATAGGTAATGTCGTGATAATGGTAGATTGGAATGCGATTTTTGGTGTGGGCTCTGAGCGGGATATAGTTGGAAAGAATGGGCTGGGCACTAGGAATGAAAGAGGACAAAGACTAGTAGACTTCTGCCACCAGGAAAACTACATAATAACAAACACCTGGAATCAAGTCTCAGATAAAAGGAAATACACATGAAAAAGTCCTGCGAAGCAGGGGAGATATCAAATAGATTACATCATGGTGAAAACAAGATATAGAAACCAAGTTAAAAATCAATAACTTACCCTGGTGCTGATGCTGATTCAGAACATAATTTGCTTATTACAAAATGCCAACTATGATGGAAGAAACCAGGAAAATTGCAAAAGCTAGCAAAGTGGAATTTACGTGCTGTAAATGAGTTGGAGGAAAGAGTTGAATTCCAAAACTCAGTGACTTTTGCTTCTGGGAAAACATGTTTCTGACGATATAGATAATCAATGGCAGAATATAAAAGAGGTTGTCAAAGAGGCAGCATTGGGTAAAAAGAAAGCAGAAAACAAGAAACTGTTGGTAACATTTGAAATGCTAAACAAAATGGAGGACAGATGCAAATGGAAAAACATTAATACAGAGTAAGGCATCGCTACATATAAACATATTAAGAATGAACTAGATGGAGAATGCCGGATGGCGTGAGAAAAATGGTGGATAGACCAATAGAAGGAAATTAAAGATCTGGAGAGAACAGAGAAATTTGATCAAGTCCATACGAAAGTAAAACAATCATTTTGTAAACCTAAGGGTATACAATCACGGATGATAAGAATGGTAAACCAATATAGACCCAGAAAACAAAAAAGTGAGATGGAGAAAATACGTAAAGGAACTGTGCGATGATGGGGCCTTATCAAGATAACGTACCACTAAGTGACATGCCATTGCCAGAAGAGAGATTACATATACCTAACCAGAGAAGAATTGAATAAGGCACTTTCTTTAATCCCGAACAACGAAGCACCAGGGATAGATGAGGTACCAATTGAGCTACTCAAAGCAGCTGGAGAGACTTTTCCTTATTTACTATTTCAACATGTTAATGACAACAAGGGAATATGGCCAAAAGATCACACAACTTCAATATTAATTCCTTTGCAACAAAAATCAAATGCTATAGAATGCAGTCAATTCTGAACAATAAGTTTGTTTACACGTGCATCTAAAATTTGTTTAAAGATTATTCAGATGAGAATTTATAGAATGAAAGAGGAGGTGCTGAAAGATAACCAGTTTGGATTTCACAAGGCCTGAGGTACCCGGGATGCCATCAGATCAATGCAGCTTCTCACAGAAAGAATGATTGATCAAGGACGTACAGTTTATCTGTTTTATTGACTACAAAAACGCCTTTGATCGAGTCCCCTGGAACAAACTTTTTAAGATTCTGCAGCAAATAGAAAGATCACTCATTAAGTTAACATAGAACCTGTATGAAAATCAAGAGGTGATTATTTCAATCACAGAACGTCTCACGATTCCAGTTTCCAAATGACAGGGCTGCTTGCTTTCCCCGAGTCTCTAAAATGCATATTCTGAGATAATGATGGTGAAGGTTATGCAGAGTTATAATTAGGGTGTAAAAGTTAATGGTATCTTCTTCTGCGTTTGTTATCAATCTCCCGCTACCAAGTCCTGCCTAGGGCTTTGCAATTAGCAGGATGTAGAACAGAATATGTTGTGTCGCTAATTTACAGCTTGACTGCAATATTTGCACCTTTCGGTTCTACACATCCGTCTTCGGCAGAGTTAATGGTATGAAAGTCAATGCAATCAAATTTTCTGATGACCAAGCGATAGTAGGAGGCAAACGCTGCTTGAAAAGAATTTATAGCACAGCCAAAGAGTTTGGCATAAAAATAAACACATCGAAGACAAAGACTTGGTAATATCCAAGCAACATAGGCAAATAAATATATCCATCAATGGAGAAATAATTGAACAAGTACAAGTTTACTTATTTAGGGCAAACCATAACAGAAGATGCACGCAATGAGACAGAAATCAAGACAAGAATTGCATTGGCTTCAGCAAAAAACAGAAATTAACCTCAAAGAATATCAGGATAGAACTGAGGAAAAGAATAATCACCACTCATATATGGCCAATTGCACTGTATGGGACTGAAACATGGACTTTAGCAAAGAAGGATGAAAAAAGCTTGGAAGCATTTTAAATTTGGTGTTATTTTGTAGAATGGAAAAAGTCAGTTAGACAGAAAGAAGATCCAATGACAATGTACTGAATGTTGTGGGTGTACAAAGACAAATTTTGCATTTGATATAAAAACGTCGGTTGAATTGGCTGGGTCACAATCACAGACATGATAGTCTTCTACAGAAGATACTAGAGGGCAAGATTCAAGGGAAGAGAGGAACCGGGCGTCCAAGACTCACTTTTACATCAGTCATGCAGGAACATTAAAGTATCAATGTATGCTTTAATGAAGAGAACTGTAGAGGATAGGGTCAAATGGACAGACATACTCAGACAACCTTACAACCAGTCTCCAGACTGATCAACCAGAGGATAGGGTCAATGATATTATGTTAGGTCATTCTGCCATATAAACTGTTCTAAAATAAAACTTTAGGGACAATCACCTCACTTCACTTTTCCCTTTCACTTCAACAAGAACATAGTACTGCTACTGTTACTCTCCACTAATTCCTATACTGAGTTGTTAAATTTCCTTCATGAGACTTTTCTTCTTCTTCTCATTCACCACATATTTTTAGGATGTAACATGTGCAGACCAGTTCTCTGGATACAAGTTGCGGTAGAGGAGAGTTCTTTGAGGCTTTCAAAAAGCTTAGTGTGTAGGTTTATCTCTACTGGCCAGTACTCAGTTGATTAAACAAATAACAGTATAACAGAATATGTTCTGCTGTCTGTGCTGCTTGTCTGTAGGTACATATGGGTGATGGAGCAAATTTTAGGTTGTGTAAGTGGCCATTCAAATCTGTTCATTCCCATTCTCCTGTGGAACAGATCACTTGTTCTGCTCAGTCAAGGCAGTGATAGTTGTCTCTCGCTTGGTTAACTTTCCTTATGGCTTGAATAAGGATCTTCTTTTTCTTTAAAGTGAGTGTTTGTTCGTCTAGTTCTCGTATTGCTCCTTCTTTTGCTAACATGTCCATTGTCTCATTTCCTGGTATGCCATAGTGTGATGGTATCCACCTTAGCACTACTGCAGTTACTTTGACTTCCTCTTTCACTGTTCTTTTCCATGTTCTCTAGTTTTTTCACTTTTCTCTTCCCCTAAAATAGCTTCAAATATTTATTTTTTTTCTTCAAAAAAACTGTTACATATGTCATTTGCTATACCAACATAATAGAAGGGTCAAACTACTTGTTAAGAATTTGTATTATTATTTCCTTGACAGATCCTGGCATTTGTGTAGACAGCTCCAATATTTTGTTTGATGGTCTCAGCTGTGCTGAGGCTGTTTTGACACACCCTTGGATTTGTTACGAGACCAATGTGAACATTGCTTGCTGTGCTTCCTGTGACAAGACTAACACTGGAGTAGCAGGTACACAAATTGGAGGACAAGTAGAATATGAAAATAATGTTGTAGATGGAGGAGAAGTGGAAGCAAATGAAGTGAAAGAAGAAAGTGAAGAACAAAATGAAGAGGATGGAGAAAATGAAATAAATCATCAGGGTGAAGAGGAGGATGAGATTGTAGTGGAAGAAGAAGGAACAGACAATGATAAGAAGGGAGAAGAAGAGATAGAAAATAAAGAAATACTAGAAGGAGAAGATGGAAGAAATGACACGGATCAGGAGGAGATGATGGCAAAAATTTATGTAGCCCTCTCCATTCATATCAATCTAGGTTGTGAGTATGGAGATCTGGTGCCAAGTTCTTGCACTCAGGCAAAGTCATGTCAAGGTGTTGCCAGTCAATGCTGTCAGACATGTAATACCTCTGTTAAGCCTAGCAATGCCACAGGTCTGTATAATAAAAATTGAATATCTTTTTATTTTTCATCATTACCTTTTTTATATTTTGTATAGCCATATTTACTTCCATGTAGTTGGTGTTCACTTTAGTTGAATGATATTGGCCAGAACAGCCAAACTGAACAAGAAAGAAGAGACATAATCCTGAGGTACATAGTGGAAAACTACCCAAGCATGGACTGGACCCATGCATATACCGACGGTTCTGTAACGAACACAACACAGAATGGAAGGGGAGGGGTATTCCTGAGCCTACCAAATGGTAGAAAAATAACACTGTCAGTGGCAACTGGAAAATTCTCAAGCAATTTCAGAGCGGAGGCAGAGGCACTGAATGCTGCAGTAGAAGCAATGCTGACAGGCGAAAGCAATGAAAGTCAGATAGTTCTGTTTACAGATGCCCAGGCCGTGGTTTCAGCACTAAAAAGACAGAAAAATACTGAACTTAATAAATTTAAGAGCAGAACTCTGTCAACTATGCCAGCAGTCCACACCAAAAAGAGTAGTGGTACAGTGGGTTCCATCTCACTGTAACATCCAAGGCAACGAGGAGGCAGACTGACTGGCAAAAGAAGGTGCAAGACTACCACAACCAGATTCTAGTGTGACCTACGAAGAGTCCAAAAGGTTTATTAGGGCCAGATACATGGCCAAATGGGAAACAGAACATACTGGCTACACAAAAAATGATGCCTACTACCATCTGAACAGAAGAGAGTAGATCGTGGTCTTCAGACTCCGCACAGGCCACAACAGACTGAGGTACCATCTATGCAATAAACTGAAGATAGGTGGCACTGACGAATGCACCTGTGGCACAGGGAAAATGACCGCTGAACATCTGCTGCAAAATTGCCCAACATATAAGGACCAGAGAAAGCACATGTGGCCATCACCAGTGGCAACACTAGAAAAGCTCTATGGCAGTGTCGACAGCCTCAGGATGACAGCTGCTTTCTTCGAACAAATTCAAGTTGACGTCTGACAGCGTACGAAAAAGAAGAATGATATTGGACAACTGATTACTACAGCTGTTATTAATGATGGAAGATATCAGTCAAAAATAGATTACCTACTATATATTTATCTTTGCATTTGAATATTTATTTTTCAAAATGATTCAATTCAGTTGTTTTATTGTAAAAAATATGTATTTTGTGGGTTTTTTTATTATTTAATCTTCTTTTTTTCTATATTTCATAACACGTAATTAATTTAATTTATTTCTGTCTTTTCAAAATTTTTCATTCTTTCCATTTGACATGTACGTTTTATGTGTGTTTTTCTTCCCAGCTGCTAAGTTTATGTACTTTACTTAAGTTTGTCCATCCACTTGTGAGGCTTAGCATTATGGGAAACTTAGTTTGGAAACAAAACTATGTCGAAATATACAATAAGAAATGGTAAACTAATATCCCAGGAATTTGTTTATACCACTAAAAAAAATATGATATAAAATCTTTTGTCAAACTTATAAACTCTCTAAGAGTGCTGATTGTTTTATGTGAGTTGCAAAACTTTTTGCTTTTCTCCTCAGCTCCTACCTTGCCATGCATTGACCAACACAATGTCCTAGTCAATGAAATGACTTGTGAAACAATCATCAAGCGGTTCCCCTTCTACTGTTACAATGCTCAGGTGTTGAAAGCATGCTGCTTATCGTGTAAACAGAAACATTCTGGAATCAGAGGTATGTAGTATTTGAGAGGTTTTTTCCCCTCTTTATTTCATTTAATGTTTATTTGCCACTATTTGGCTGAATAATTATGTGTAACTTAACTTAACGTATTTATACTGGTTTAGAAGACTCTATAGAGTCTGCATACAACCAGGTTCTTTTACATTCACTTAATCTAAAAATACCTATGTGCATTCAATCTATTCTTTAATACATTAATTGACCACTCCTTCACTATTTCCTGTGGCAGTGAATTTGAAGCATTCACCACTCTCTAACTAAAAAAATATTTCCTGGTATCTAATCTGGGCCTTTCTTTAGTTAATTTATAGCTGTACCCTGTTGTTCTTATAGGCAAAAAAATGTTGTGGCCAAACACCATCGCCAACTACTTGCCTAGAGTAATCAAGAAAACGTGAACTTTATCAAAATGGGTTTACATTGTCACTGAATCGGCCATGTTCTAAGACACGAACATGACACCATCACCTAAACTGCCATGATATTGATCCCAGAGGAAATGTAAAAGAGAGGCCAAGCAATGACTACTTGATGAAGAATCCTATAAGCTGGTGGAAATCAGAAGCCAGAGCTGGGACACCATACAAAGGATGACTGCAGACGAGGTGTAGTGGTGGTATTTTGTTGCTGCACTTAAAGATGCCTTCAGCCAAGATGGTCACTGATCGCTTTATCAGTCACTGACCAAGGATCTAAGAAGAATTATATGACTGATGATCACTGACCTCTTTGTCAGTCACTGACCAAGGATCTAAGAAGAATTATATGACTGACAAGGTGCTCTTTAGTTTTGCATTATCTGGTGATTAATGTATTGGTTTACATTGCTTGTCTAATTGTTTTGAAGTTCATATTGGAGGGAAGCAGGAATGTCTATTGTCACCACTCTTGTTCCTGATGACAATTTAGATTATAAGAGATGAGAACTGGTATACAGTGGTTATTGTGATAATAGTTAAGAGGACCTGAACTATGCAGACGACATGGTAATGCTGTCATATAGCCAGCCATAACCAAATGCAAGAAAAATTAAATAGGGTGAGGGAACATTGAGCCAAACTGGGACTAAATATTAACATGAAGTAAATTAAGCTATTTCAAATCAGCACCTTAAGCAAAGAGCCAGACATACTTAGAGATGAGGTACTCGAAGAGGTGGACACCTTCACATATTTGGGCATCACCATTGATCTTTTAGAGGGCACAGAAACCGATGTAAGGACTAGAATGGAAAGGCAAGGACAGCATTCCTGTTACTGAATAATATATGGTAATCTAGGGAAATAAAGGCTAATACCAAGTTTTAAAAACAAAATTTTTCCCATTTCTGGGGTAGTCGAGGGGTTTTGAAGGCTGAGGTCGCTTTGCCACTGCTGTTGCCATATCGTGTGCAGCTATGTTTGTTTATTTTATCCCCAGCAGAAAAACAACATATGCCATACTTAACTTAACGTCTATAATTATACTGGTTTAGAAGACTCTGCAGAGTCTGTATACAACCAGTTACATTTACATTACCTTGCTCTAAAAGCTATGCACATCCAATTTATTTTGAAATGCATTAACTGTCCCTGCCTCCACTACCTCCTATGGCAATACATTCCAAGCATTCACTCTCTGAATAAAAAAAATGTTTCCTAATATCTAATCTGGACCTCTCTTTAGTTAATTTATATCTATGCCCTCTTATTCGTGTGGGTGGCTGTATTTTAAAAAACTTGTTATAGTCTAATTTATCCATGCCTCTGATCATCTTATAAACCTGTATTAAGTCACCACGAATTATTCTCTCTTCTAGACACTATAAGCCGGTTTTTCTGAGTCGTTCCTCATAACTGTAATTCTGGAATCCAACTATCAGCTTTGTCGCTCTTTTTTGTATTCTTTCCAGCATGTTTATATCCCCTCTATGACAAAGACTCCAGACCTGTGCACAGTACTTCAATCTAGGTCTAACTAATGTTTATACAGTTTGACTATCACTTCCTTGCTCTTATGTTTAATATTTCTTTTTATCATCCCTAACATTGCATTTGCCTTTTTCACTGCTACCTGAACTTGCTCACTCACCTAACCTGTATGATCTATTATAACCCCTTATCTATCTTTCTAATATTGTTCTCTCCCATTCTGTAATTATGTTCCATATTGGATCTACCCATGTGGATGACTGTACATTTATCTACATTAAACTCCATTTGCCAGCTTACAGACCATTCTCGAATTTTATCTAAATCCGACATCAATATATCCACTTCCGCTTTAGATGAGACAGAACTGCATAGTTTTGTGTCATCAGCAAATTTTGCAATCATGGATCCCATATCAATGTCCAAATCATTTATATATATCAAGAACAAAATTGGTCCCAAAACCGAGCCCTATGGCACACCACTTTTCACTTCATACCACTCAGAGTACTCCTTATTTATGCCCACCCTCTGTCTTCTTCCCGTTAACCAATTTTCAATCCATTTGGCAACTTCCCCACCTATTCCATGTGATTTTAACTTTAGAAATAATCTTTGATGAGGTACTCTATCGAAGGCCTTTGCAAAATCTAGATAAATGACGTCCACTGGCTCCCCTTTGTCTATGATTTTAGTAACCTCCTCCATGAATTCTAATAAATTTGTTGAGCATGATCTCCTTGTAGTAAATCCATGCTATTTCTGATTAGATTAAATTTGTCTAAATGCATTTCAATATTTTTTTTGATTATTGACTAACAATTTACAGACTATGCTCGTTAAATTCACCAAGTGATTGAGAACATATTATAGCCAATGGTTTTGCTAGTTGATCTCTAATTTCAAACAGCAATTTCGGATGAATACCATCTTGATCAGGACATTTATCCACTTTCAAACCCTCCAATTGTTTTAAAACCATTTCCTCTGTAATACAGATTGATCTGAATACTGCTGTATCCATGTCTCTTTGAAAAATATCTATAGGCTCTGGGATCTTGGAGCAGTATTCTTTTGTGTAGACTGTGCCAAAGTACTGATTGAGTAGATTAGCTGCCTCCCTATTCTCACTTATTATTGTTTATGTTTACTTCTTTCCCTGCAATAAGATCCCAACTGATGATTTAATGGTCACTTGAGCCAAACAGTTCCCAAACGGTAACGTTTTCAATCATATTTTCCTCTGTAGTAAAAACTAGGTCAAGTATGTTTTTGCCTCTGGTGGCCGCTTCTACATGTTGAATTAAAAAATTGTCAGTTATGCACTTAACAGAAGGTTTTGACTCTACAAGTGTTTCTGCCCTATCCCATTTTATTTCTGGAAAGTTGAAATCCCCCATTAATAATAATTTCCCTTCACTTGCCTTTGCTAAGCTACTAATCAGCTCCTCATCTTCCTCTTTTTGACTTGATCGACATCTATAGTACACTCCAATCATTTTTTTCACCCCCACTTTCTATTTCTCCCCATACACTTTCATTTTTGTTGCCACATGAAAAATCATCTTTGATCGTTATATTAACAGAATTTATACAGTACAATAAAACGCCACCTCCCTTAGCCTTGTCTCCAACCACCCTACCTTTCCTTAACATTGATTGTATATACCGGGGATTCGAACTGCTGCCCTCCTTGTCCGCAGGCAGGCCTCGAAACCATTCGGCCACAGGCTCCTCTAATACAGAGTTAAGATTGTTTAATTCCAATTTCAAGTCAGCCTTCCTTTACAGAGCAGAAACTTGGACGGAGCAATAACTTGGAGAATGACAAAGGTAATACAGAGGAAACATTAGACATTCATCAATGTCTACGTAGGATAATGGGTATGGGATGGCCAGACAGGATGAGAAATGAAGACCTTTGTGAAGGGAGCCAACTACAAGCAGTGGAGCAATAAATAAAATGTGGGAAATGAGGTTGGATAAGACACCCTCTACAAAAATCACCATCAAACAATCTCAGACATACCCTTAAATGAAAACCACAGGGGAAGAGGAAGAGAGGTAGACCCAAAAACACCTGGAGAACAGACTGCAAAAATGAATTTTGATCACTGGACCTAAACTGGAGAGGTACAGCTGAAGATAAAACCTCCTTGAGGAAGGTTGTCAATGGCCTATGCCCTGAAAGGAGTGAAAGGCATTGATGATGATGTCACGTCTGAATGTGTGCGAGTTGGGCAGGTAGTAATTTGAAAAGCTGTTATCTGACCTGTCTATATGGTCAACTAATTATAGGGTATACTGGCTGACTCACAAGCTCATTTATAGTGATAACGTGTTATCTTTTTCCTTGTATGAGGACTCACCATTTTCTGAGGTGAGGAAGCTGTTCACAGGCTTGCCTATCCTAAGTCAGATACTTATATACAGCTGAGTAGACTGGAACATAACCCATGTGGTTCCCATGGAACAAAGAAAGAACCACTAATTTTCAAAACATGTTGCAGAATGTGACTGAAGACGGTTATGTATGTACTTAGCAAGCTATAAAGAAGAACAAATTTATACAAACTCCAATCGCTACTGCAATTGTGTATTAAATGCTTTTGGTGGCCTTACTGTCCTTAAACGCAGTCTTTCTGTAAGTGAGCCAATATGCCATGATGGTCATGTGGTTTGGGGGTATTATTCTACCAGGAAGCACTTTCCATTATGGCCCTGTGCTCTTGACAGTCTTTCTGTTAGTGAGCCAACATGCAATGACGACCCTGTTCTTTAGCTCTGTGTTCACATCAGGGCGCCAACATTTCTTAACTCAACATCTTTATACTGTCTGTATACAACCAGTTTCATGTACATTTCATTGCTCTAAAAGCTATGTGCATCCAATCTATTCTTAAATGCATTAATTGTTCTTGCCTCCACTACTTCCTGTGGCAATGCGTTCCAAAAATTCACCATTCTTTGACTAAAAAAAAAAATTGTGTCACGGTCCTGTTCTTTTGAGTCTTTCCATCAAGGAGCCAACATGCCCTGATGGCCTTGTGCATTAGCTCAGTCTTTCTGTCAGGAAGTCAGTATGCTGAGATAACCCTGTGTTATCACACAGAGCAAAAATAGGACAAAAAGAAGGCTGTATCATTATGTGATGTTGCAGCGGTGCAAACAGTCCCTTTTCTGAGACAAGTGCTCCAATCCCTCTGCCACATTGATGCTAAGAACAAAAGTGCGTGCTTACCAAATTTGTATTAATTTATCTTAAAGACATACCAGACACACTAAAAAGTAGAGTTAGAGGTGGACAGATCAGAGAAATTATATATTTAATTTGTATTCCCTCATTTTCATTCCTTTCCATATAAAGGCTGTGAATATGGGGACCATGTGCCACAGAAATGCAAGTCAAGATTATTGTCTGAAGACTGTTACAGACTAAAAGATGAATGCTGTGCCACATGTTTCAGCGGTGCACAAAGAACTATTATCACTGCTCTTCTTCCACTGTTCATGATTCTATGTTCTCAAGTTTTATCAGAAATCTCTATATTTTTGTGACTCAACTAAAGTTGTATTTTTTTTTTCCATTTCTATTCCCAATTGTGGCTGTGATATTCTGCATTGATTCTAATATACTTTCAGGTGATGAAGATGACATTTATATAATAATCAACTTTGACTGGGTTTCTAGTATGAAGAGTTGATACACATAAATGGGGAATAGAAATTACTCCGTCTAAGAGGAGTTTTGAGGGTTAGAGATAACCTGCATTTGGATTGCTAGTACATGTTGAACATTTTGTATTGATTACTGATAATCAACATCATTGCATCGTGGGCAAATCCCTACCTGCTTAGTCAGTCTGACAAAAGTTTTAGATACTGATGGTTTCAGTAGCTTGTTAGTTGTACACACTTCTGTTATGTCCTCTGTGCTGAACTCAAGTTTGATTAACATTTAACGTTTTAGCTGTTTCATTATGACAGGAGCAACTTTCACGAAGTAACCCATTCTCATTATGACAGAAGAAACTTTCACAAAGTAATCCATTCTCATTATGACAGAGAAGCTACTTTCACGAAGTAACCCATTCTCATTATGACAGAAGCTACTTTCACAAAGTAACCCATTCTCATTATGACAGAGGAGCAACTTTCACGAAGTAACCCATTCTCATTATGACAGAGAAGCTACTTTCACGAAGTAATCCATTCTCATTATGATAGAGGAGCAACTTTCACGAAGTAACCCATTTTCATTATGACAGAGAAGCTACTTTCACGAAGTAATCCATTCTCATTATGATAGAGGAGCAACTTTCACGAAGTAACCCATTCTCATTATGACAGAGGAGCAACTTTCACAAAGTAACCCATTCTCATTTGTTTGTGTAAGAGACACAGTAAATGTCGTGCCCCCTGAAATGCATGCTGAAGTTGGATGCACTGGGCGGTTAAGGTGCAAAACACAAAGCAATGTACTCCATCTCAAGAAATCAGAAAAACAAGAAAAAAATGGCAGGTAAACATCAAAGCACATTTTTCATATAGGTTCAAACACAGGCAGAAAATTTCCACTGGATCCGGAGTCCTACAATGGATGACAGATTCCACAATTTAGCAATGGAACGCCTGAACAGAAGCAGTTTAATGCACTAGACTAAACAAATTCATAGACAAACTATAGATCTACCTTAAGTTGACATCCCCCCACCCCCAAAAGTCCATGCCAGAACAAACCCCCTGGTGAGAGGAGCAGAGACTACCAGTATGTATTCAAATAAAAATGAAAGGAATACTAGACACGGATGAACAGAATAATGTACAATGTAAAACAGTTACTCTGTTTCCCAGATGAAAGAATACTCACAAGACGTCTGAGTGTATGCAGATGATTCAGCAGAGAATGCAGTAAAGAATGGCAAAGCACGAGTGTACATAGAATGCCCAACCAATAGCAGGGATTTTGTTGGAGCACTAATCGGAAATTTCTGTCATAATTATGATGCAGAAATCCAGGCAATCACGGTTGCAACTGAAAAACTGCTGATATCTCAGTCCACAACTTGTCATATTTCTGAAAGAGGCAAAATCAGCGGTTAAAGCACTGAAGTCTGGGAAACTGCCAGGTCTTCAAGCTCTACTGTGTGAACTGAGTAACCAGTGCAAGAATGTCATGCAGTAGATACAGTTTCATTGTGGATTACCCGTAAAACGAGATGCTAGATCGACTGGGTCCTGCAAACGAGCAACCATATGCACCAGTCACATACCAACATAAGAAATCAAAGAGCCATCAACTTTATCACAAGACGATTATCGTAAGATAAACAGACAAGAGCAAACTGTTGTGTTGCGCCTCCAAACAGACTCCTCAGCCATATGTACACAAAATTGAAGTTTGACAACTCATCTATGTAGACAAACATGCCAGACTGCAGAGCACATCATATATAACTGTCCCGAATAAGATATACAGACAAACCCACTGGCCCCAAAAAACAACACTAGAAGAGAAACTTTAAACACCTATAGTAAACTGCAATAAAAGGATGTGAAGTTTATACATGATATTTTCATGCAAAGAAAATTAGGAGAGGAAGAATAAAAATACTGCAAGTATAGAGCACATGTTTCATAGAAAAGCTGTGAGCCTCCTCCTTCTGTGTTCATTCTCAATCTCCCACTACGAAGCCCTGAACAGGGCTTTGCAAGTAGCAGGATGTAGTTCGGAGAACGGAATGCGTTGTGTCACTAGTTTACAACTTGACTGCGGTATTTACACCTTTCGTTCCGACACATCCGTCTTCGGCAGATGTGAGCCTCCAAGTAGCAGATATACATCAGAGCACATGTTTCATAGAAATGCTGTGAGCCTCCAAATGGCAAGAACAGTTTCCTCTCAACAGCAAAAACTGACAGAGTGTATAACCTATTCACATCATTCTCATATAAAATTACCTATAACAATACCTAAATGCTTGATTCAAGCAACAAGGAAGAAAACAGGGTTGCCCTACCTCACAAACTGGAGACTTCGTAAAAATGATTTTCAAACATATCACCTAACAAGTGGCAGTATTACTATAGAGCATCATTGAACAATTATTTTAGTGTATAATTCTTTATTTTTTCCTGACATTCGTCCTAAAAAGGACTTTGTGTTTACAGTGAAGCTGCGATATCTTCTCCTCTCCGATTCAACACATCAGGTTTCAGTACGACAACTTTTGGTACTGGGTTTTCCTTCCCTCTGTGATCGTCCTCCTCTTATCCAGACCACACTAGTACAGCCTGTTTTCACACAGATGCAAAATAGAATCTTGGTCAGCTGTGATTTGCTAACGCTAGTACAAGCAGTCAGAAATGAAACACTGACAATTGTCAGCTCATTCACTGCTGCTTCTTTGACTGCACTGTAAAGATAAAATTGTAGGTCAATTTTTGTTTAACATTTTTCAAACACGAAACAAATTATGGTTGTTCAGAGTATTTGAACAGCATTACCAAAAATTTGACTATTTGTGAACGATCTTCTAACCACCATTACATTTTGTTTTGTCCTTGTATGCCCCAGCGGGTTTTGCAAATTCTGAGAACCACACACGTTAATATCTTTCTCTTTATTTAATGTTGAAGCAATACAATTGTTCATTAACCACCAACTTCATCTTGTTCATTAAGCACCAACTTCATCTTGAACATAACCACCTTCATCTTGAACAGTATTGCTGCATGTGGGCCATATATTTTCTTTTTGAACTATATATTGTGTGGTGATGTTTGTTTGGTTGAGTTCACTGTTTTGGGTTTGTTTGTCCTGTTTTTGACGAGAGATTTTCAGGTTAAAAGATTAACATATGTTAGTGTTCTCAGGTTGAAACTACTTCTTAACCTTGTTTGGATTTAGGAAATTATCTGTATTGAGTTACTGCAGTCATAGGCATATGAACAAATGTACATAAATAGTTCATTATTGCTACCTTATATTATCAATTTGTCCGAGTGGTTCCCTAGTGACAAAAAAATAAGACCTCTGCTACATTTCTAGCATGTTATAAAAGGTGGCTAAAATAGGCTGTTCGTGGGACTGGTAACCTTATTTCGAAGCCAGCACTGCAATTCACTGAGTAGAGGATTAAATAGGGAGTTTAACTTAACATAACAACTTTATACTGGATTCACTAGATCTAAATATACCTATGCGCATCCAATCTATTCTTGAATGTATTAATTGATACTGTCTTCACTACCTCCTATAGCAATGCATTCCAAGCATTCAAAACTAAAAACATGTTTCCTGTTATCTAATCTGGACCTTTCTTTAATTAATTTGTGGCTGTGCCCTCTTGTAGGCAACTATATTTTTTAAAATCCTGTTAAACTCCATTTGCCAACTTACAGACCATGCTGTAACTTTATGGATCACTGTACATTTGTCTACATTAAACTCCTTTTGCCAGCTTACAGACCATTCTATAATTTGTATCTAAATCTGATCTCAATATATCCACTTCTGCTTTAGATGAGACACTACTGATTAGTTTTTCAGCGAATTTTGCTATCATGGATCCCATATCAATGTCCAAATTGTTTATATATATCTAGAACAAAATTAGTCCCAAAATCAAGTCCTGTGGCACTCCACCCCACCCCACTCAGAGTACTCCTTATTTATGCCCACACTCTGCCTTCTTCCCATAATCCAATTTTCAATCCATTCTGCAACCTCCCCACCTATTCTATGTGATTTTAGCTTTCAAAATAATCTTTGATGAGGTACTCTATCAAAGGCCTTTGCAAAATCTGGATAAATAACATCCACTGCTCCCCTTATCTATCATTTTAGTAATCTCCTCCATAATTTTAATAGATTTATTAAGCACGATCTCCTTCTAGTAAACTCATGCTGACTATTTCTGATTAGATTAAACTTGATTATTGACTAACAATTTACACACTATGCTAGTTAAACTCACCCATCTATAATTTGCTGTATCTGATTTTTTGCCCTTTTTGAATAAGTGGATCACTCCTGCATCTTTTCAATCCTGTGGAACAATCCTATTTGCAAGTAATTGAGAACATAATAAGCCAATAACTACAGCAACCCCCAACGATTGTCTTATAAACCTGTATTAAATCACTTCAAATTCTTATATTTTCTAGACACAGTAGGCCAGTTATTGTTTAGTCTTTCCTCAAAACTATAATTCTGGAATCCCACTACCGTATCCTTTCCAGTACATTTATATCCCTTCTATGATATTGACTCCACACGCGTATGCAGTACAATAGAGGTCTAACTAATGCTTTATACAGTTTTACTTTCACTTAAATGAAGTAAGAAATTAATGCAATGTTGGACACATGCTTCAAAAACTGGAGCAAAAGTCCATAAAATATGTATTATATTTTGAGAAAAATTAAAGGTTTTTTTTTTTTACTAACTCGTACAAATATATTGACAAAGATTTTATTATGAGAGGTGTCATGTACTATTTGTTTAGCAATGTTAATTTTTGAGCTATTTCTTCAAAATTGTTTTTATTTTCTAGACAAGGCAGCCTGCATTTATTTAAAAAACGATTGCAGCACAACAACTCAAAAATGTTTTGGAGATGTTTGCTGTTATTCCCTGTTTTATTCAAAAATGTTTTGGAGATGTTTGCTGTTATTCCCTGTTTTATTGCTTACTTCTTGACTTTGAGGTTTTTATTGGGGTAGGTGAAATAAGAGATAACTTTAACTTGTGTTTTATATTTATTAATTGATCATTTATTATTTTACTGGTATGTGAGATATTTCAATTTCATAAATCAGTACGATTACAGTCTTGAAGATTTGTTATTTGTGCCTCTAAATTTACATTCTTGTAATAATTAAATTACTAGTTATTTTTATAAAATATCAATAACAATTGAATAATATAATTGATTTTATGCTCAGGGAAACTGAAGCTTTAATGAAGAGAATGTGCCTTTTTTTGAAAATTCTGTTGTCTTTAAATATAATACATGTACAGAACAATTTACCAGAGTCTTTCAATTTTTATTTCATTTAGGCTTCATTTTTGATAGGAATATAAAGAAGAGGGAGATAACTTAATTTCAAATGTTTGTGAATTATTCCTGTTGGGAATGTTTCATGTAGACACGTCTATTATTTTATATTTGTGAAGGAGGAATGAAGAGAGAGAGAGAGCAAAAGAACGAGTGGTAAACATGGGAAGACACAAAATTAAATGTTATACTCACGTACTTTTTTGCTTTAATTTCTGTATGGCTGTTATTAATTTTTTTTTTTTTTTTGCTTAAATGTTTGCCTCGCTAGTTTCTACTGGCGGAGGCGCGCCATTTTCCACCCCAGACCGTAGTCCATTGGGCGATATCAGGACGCATAAACCAGTGCTTGGATGCATGTGTGCATCTGTATGTACCTATGCTAGGTTTGTGCGCCCTCAGAAGCTAGCCCAACCAAAGTGCTATGGAAGGGCTTTACCACGAGGGCGCGTGTGAAAGTTGTGCAAGGGTGTGACTGTAGGACAGAGTCAAATGAAACAGAGTGAGGTGAGAAGAGAGAGAAGAGTTGCCCCCAGGGTAGAAGACGGCTGTTATTAATGTTTATTGACATTTAGTTTTATAGATAGCTTGACCTATTTACTTATTGTTCTATATTTACATGGCAACTATTTACATTTTTTATGAATCACTTTTATGAATATTTTCTTGTTTGCACAGAATCATTTCATCTCTGCTTTGCTTTATTTTTGTTCATGTATTTCTTTTACTCCTGGCCCATATCCGGTGACAGCGATACCACAGTATTGAAATATTCATTTTTTATTTCTTGTGCTTGTTCTAAAAAAAAAAAAGACATTGTGTCATAGTTTACGCGAAGTCTGCATTTTTTGGCCCAACACATTAAATTTCAGCACACCATTGTTGGTACCCAGTTTGCTGTCCATCTTCGATCCCTATTCTCTTAGCCAGACTACATGAGTGCAGTCTGTATCAAAGGCTGCCACTTTGAAATGGAATGGGGTCTTCGTCAGCTATGGGTCACCCCACTGATGCAAGCAGCCATCTATGAGTCGCTAGCGCTGTCAGTTCATTTACTGCTGCATCTGCGTGCTGCTCACTACTACGCAGATCACGTCGATCCCTCACCTCATTAGCCAGGCTGGAATGAAAACAGCCCGCTTCCAGAGAGGACAACAAGGAAATTGAGGTGAGGGTCTTGGACAGTATATTTTGCCCGACCCAGACTAACGTGACTGATCAGTATGTTGTGCCTGAACAGATGTTGGTCTTCCTCCCCCTTTACAGACTCATAGCAATTCGTTTCTATTCTCTTGAGATAACCATACCATCTTATTTTCTGACTTACACTATAAGTAGCTCTCACAATATTTTGTATGTCATCATTTCTTATTCTATCTCTCCTGATGAAAAAGATTACTTTTCTCACATGTTTCATTTCTCTTGTAATTTTACTCTCCAGTGTCTTTGATAAGGACCAGATGTTGAAACAAAAATATACTGCTTTTAAGGTGCTATTCATTCTCAATGTTTTTCTTGTGTTTAAGCAGTGGTGACAGTTGTTGAATTACTGCACATATTTGTTTAACATATGAATACAAAGACCCCACTCACCGATTTAATGAAATAATTTGATACAATGTTGGAACAACAATTCTGGTGTTTAAGCAGTGATGTGTTTGCACACAAATATCTAATAGCTCAGCGACTGCACTAAAACAAAGCAAAGGACAAAACTGGTCATCATCTTGTTTGTTTGTAGTTAAATAAACACATCTAGATACACCAGCTTGTGTCGAATACATTTCCATCAGAAAATAGGGTGGTTTGATCATCTCATGAGAATGCATCAACTTCTACTAATGGCTTACAGTGCTGGTAGATCTGGCTACAGGGCAAAGGAGCCGCCACGAGGCAGGTGGATAGACGACATTAGAGTGATTGTGTAGAGACATGGGCTCACATTCACTGATGCAAAACACTTGGTGCAGGATAGACGACTTAATATCCCCACGACGCTCAATGACACAAGTGGAAAGAAAACTAACTACTAACTATCCAAATGCTTTAAGATAACTTTCTTTATTGCTGTCATGTCCGTTTTTTGTCTTTCTTCCATTCGCCTTATTACTCTATTCCCCAAGGCGGTGTGTGTTGCACTATGTATTTATTTTGCACCTGACTTCGACATGCATTTTATGTAAGGGTCTGCTTAACTTAACTTAACGTCTTTATATTGATTTAGAAGACCCGCAAAGTCTGTATACAACCAGTTACATTTACATCACCTTGCTCTAAAAGCTATGCGCATCCAATTTATTCTTCCTGTATTTTTTAAAGATTTGCTTCCCCGGTGTAACGGCCAGTGCTATGATTGGGGAGCCAACCCAGCACCTTCAGGTTTGTGAGCCGTGTCACTTAACCACTAGCCCATGTACTTGTTCATGTACTTGGATCTTGAGTTATTAAAACCCTAGAAATCCTCCCAGTGCAGCTCAGCAATAGGAACTCTGTAAGCCTGGTGTTTATTCAAGCACAGCATGTACCCTATGCAAGGTAACCAAATATCATCTAAACTCATCTCTTGGCTTTTGCCTTGGAGTACCTTGTGGGACCAAGGCTTTGTCACAGCTATCCATCCCTCCATTTCATTGGTGGATGTTGGGGCGGACAATTAAAGGTGTAGTCACTTTACGTGTCCATCTATTGTCAGGCACATGTGCCACATAGCCACCCCACCTGTGCTTTCTTAGCAATGCCGATCTATGATGTCATTGAAGCAAGTTTGACTTCTGATGGCGGTTTGCAAATGTGGTCTCATAGAGAGAATGACAATGTTCTACACTCCATTGCCAGCTGAGTAGCTTGGAGCTGTAGAATGTCAATTTTTCATGTTCTTCACCTTGCAGTCATAAACCATGACTGGAATGACTGTGCCGTTGAAGGTGTGAGCTCTCATTTCGCTATTTTTCATCTTGAAGTATTGGTCTGATTTGGTTGAAGCTGAACCATCCTTCACGATAATCTCTCGTTGCATTCCACGGGAGTTCGTAATTTCTTAAGTAGATGTACGAAGCCACATTTCTCTCATAGAGACTATAGAAATCTTCTTCTTCTGCGTTCGTTCTTAATCTCCCACTACCAAACCCTGAAAGGGCTTAAGTAGCAGAATGTAGTCTAGAAAACGGAATGTGTTGTGTCGTAGTTTACAGCTTGACTGCGATATTTGCACCTTTCGGTCCAACATATCCGACTTCAGCAAGCATTTTTGTAGTACCGGGTTAGCATTCCCTCTTCGATCCCTTCTCCTTAGCCAGTCTGCCCTGCTGCAGCCTGTTATCCAGGATCACCACATGTAGGTGTAGAAGGGTCTTGGCAGCTCTGGTTCGCTGGCCCTGATGCTAGCAGTCAGCTATGGGTCGCTGACCGCTGCAGCTCATGCGCTGCTCAGCATCTTGATCCCAGACAATAGGAATAAAGGGCATAGTGGTAGTTTGTGTTTTTTTAACATTATATTATCTAACCTTTTATATTTTTTTTCGTTAAACTATGTTCAGATTATTAAAAAATTGTTTTGCTCCAGGCATTTATATTGGATCCTATCTGTATTAATATAACAATTCACTAAGCTGAATATTTCCAAAGCAAATTATATTTTTATAGATGTATTTATATACTGTATGCGTGTATTGTAATGTAATATATGTGCCTGTGTATGTGTATATATACATACATAATAGCTGAAGGAAGGCACAGAAAAAAAGAATGAAAATATTTGTTGGTAAGAATATAAGAAATCATCCTGCTTGATAGAAGACAAAAGAGATATACAAATTGTATTATGTATACGGAGGAGAACGAGTGGTTTTACGTTTAAGGAGGAGAATGAGTGGTTTTACTTATAAGGAGGAGAATGAGTGGCTTTACGTTTAAGGAGGAGAGCGAGTGGTTTTACATATAAGGAGGAGAATGAGTGGATTTACATATAAGGAGAAGAAAGTGGCTTTACATATAAGGAGAAGAAAGTGGATTTACATATAAGGAGGAGAATGAGTGGCTTTACATATAAGGAGAAGAAAGTGGATTTACATATAAGGAGGAGAATGAGTGGCTTTACGTATAAGGAGAAGAAAGTGGATTTACATATAAGGAGGAGAATGAGTGGATTTATATATAAGGAGAAGAAAGTGGATTTACATATAAGGAGGAGAATGAGTGGATTTACATATAAGGAGAAGAAAGTGGATTTACATATAAGGAGGAGAATGAGTGGATTTACATATAAGGAGAAGAAAGTGGATTTACATATAAGGAGGAGAATGAGTGGCTTTACGTATAAGGAGGAGAATGAGTGGCTTTACGTATGAGGAGGAGAATGAGTGGCTTTACATATTAGGAGAAGAATGAGTGGCTTTACATATTAGGAGAAGAATGAGTGGTTTTACGTAAAAGGAAGAAAATGATGAGTAGTGCCAATGAAAGTCTCCTAGCCAAGAAGACCTATGTTTGATCCTATAGGGGGTGGAATAAAACAACCTGCAAGTTGTACTGTGGCTGCCTGAGCAAGCAGTTATTGGTCCTACAAATCACATGGATTCGTAGCCACCACCAACGGAATTGTATTTTTATATTGAAGATAATTATTGACAGAATGTTGTGTTTTTCTATTTTAATGAAAATATAGAATTCAATATGAATTTGAAACTTTTCTAAATGTGTTACTGTTTGACTTTAAGACAAACTACTGATATGTTTGTTGATGTTGAATGACCACAATGTTGCAGTAGCTTCCCTTAGATCCTAAGCTTGGCTTATGAAGGTAGACCAGGGTCGAACAGTATTTTTCACTTAGCTTGGCTTCATCAAAACGTCGCTCACTACTATGAGGATCACATCGATTCAAATAATATTAGCCAATCCGCCTTGAAAATAGTCTGTTTCCAGGGAACTGTACTTGAAAGAGAGGGTGTGGTCTTAGCCAGTATATTGTGCCTAACGTGACGTCCTGATCATTATACTGATAATTAATTGACTGTTAACAATCAAATAGACAGACCATAGCAAACATGAACCAAATACCGAACTCAATCATATTCAAACAAAATAACAGTATGACTGCAACTGTTGCCCACTACCTATTCCTACTTTAGTTTTTCTCTACATTAGTATTTTCCTTGAAACTCCAGCTGCTCTGGTTTCTTCTTTGTTTTTGTTTGGGCCTCCCTTTTCCTCTCGAGCCTGTGTGGCTTGATTTGGCTTTGTTCGTTCTTAATCTCCCGCTACCAAACCCTAAACGGGCTTAAGTAGCAGAATGTAGTCCAGAGAACAGAATGCGTTGTGTCATTGTTTACAGCTTGACTGCGATATTTGCACCTTTCGGTCCAACACATCAGACTTCAGCAAGCATTTTTTAAGTACAGGATTAGCATTCCCTCTTCCATCCCTTCTCCTTAGCCAGTCTGCCCTGCTGCAGCCTGTTATCCGAAATCACCGCGCGGAGGTGTAGAAGGGTCTTGGCAGCTCTGTTTCGCTGGCCCTGGCGCTAGCAGTCAGCTATGGGTGACTGACCACTGCAGCTCATGCGCTGCTCAGCATCTTGATCCCTCCTGCCTGTGTGATGTAGCACTCTTCTCCTGTTGGTGTGATGTGATGATCTTTTCCTGTCGGTATGACATGGTACTCCTTGAACAGCTCAATAGTAAATCCTGACATTGAGAGATGGGATAGCTGGATATATCTGTGAGTAACTTTTGATTGCAGGCTGTTTTTAGAGTGCCATGTCAATCATGTCATACAGAGATGCAAGCAGGATCTCACAACACTCAAGACAATGATAGCTGCCAACCTGGAGAGCGACTGATTTTCATCCTTTATAATCAGTTGATTCTGTCAATTATACATTATGGGCTTGACATCCACAATGTGGAAGGCTGGAGCTCATCAAGAATGAAGCACCCACTGCACATGAACTAAAATTGAATGTTGTGTAATGTTTATTGGTTATGGAAGTCATTGTGTCCGAGTCTCAAACCTCTCTCCAGGCAAAAAGAATTGCTATGGCTAGAGTGTATAGCCGACATTGAGGTCACAAACAATAAGTCCTGGTTATGGTTTACGTCAATGCAAGAGCTGCTGACATTCTGGCTTCCAAAGCACCTGTAATAGGGACATCAGATATTAATAGTGTGTGAGGAGAAATCTATCAATGGCTGCCTGCTGGATAACAATCTGCATTGACAGATCCCATATTGCAGGAGTTTGATATCAAATGTTGATCGTTCTCAATCTCCAGCTACCAAGCCCTGAACAGGGCTTTGCAAGTAGCAGGATGTAGTCAAGAGAACGGAATACCAACGGATGTCATTAGTTTAGATCTTGACTGTGATATTTTCACCTTTCGGTTCAACACATCTGACTTCGGCAGCAGGCATTTTTAAGTACTGAGTTAGCCTTCCCTCTTTGATCCCTTCTACTTAGCCAGCCTGCTCTTTTGCAGCTTATTATCCAGGATCTCTCTGTGGTGGTGTAGAAGGGCTTAGCAGCTCTGATTACCTAGCTATGACATTTGCAGTCAGCTATGGGTTGCTGCAGCACATGCACTGCTCCCAAATGTTGATCAATCAGGGAAGGGTAACTAAGAGGATGAAACAGTAATGTACAACCAGTGAGCTAAAAGATCCATTAGCCACCACAATTTTTATTATATTAGAGAGAATGAAAAGTTCTAGGTTTGCTAAGAATGCAGCGATGTCAATTCTGTATAATTTAACATAACTATCCCGGAACCTATTTATAAATCACTTACAAATGTTAGTATTCTATAAATAGTGTGAAAGGTTGGATCGCATCCAGAATGAAGGTATTCGACTGGTTCTGGATTGCACTAGAGATACCCCGATATGCTTGTTGGTGCGCCTCCTGGCCTGGTACCTTATCTTCATCACCTGTTCCATAGCAAAGTATGCTACATCTTCCCGCTTATGGTTAAAGGCTGCAAATTCATCTTAACCTCATTTGCTGTCCCCTCCTGCCTATCACCAAAGTGGTTCCTGTGTTGTTGTATATTAGTGACACGACATTGATGGTGTTGTCCAATTTCTACTGAAGGCTAAAAGAGGAGAAAAAAAGTAGTAACACTGTAACCTGCCAGGCATGCTGCAAGAGGTGACTAAGGAGAGTTGGTTATGTGGCTGGTTACTTCATCTTTTAGAATCTTTAAGCTGCATAAGCTTCAACAGATATAGATTGGTCAACGCTTGATAACTTAACATGCATTTGTTGAAATCCTATGCCCCATAGAGAGCTGAAGAGGTTTTGATTAATGACTGATAGTGTGGTTTACGTTGAATTTAAGAATGAGAAAGCCAGGGTATCTTTTTCACCTAAACATTTGCATATTTAAAAAAAATTTTAATATAGCTTGAAAAAGCGATTGACAGGATGGCAATGGGAAAGATTGAACTCCCAGCTTGGCAGAAGTGCATAAGCTTTTGTAGCTATTTGGTAGTGCTGCATCGCCATTCCTGGACAGGCTTCCAAAATATTGACTTATAAAGCATTAACTCCAATAGTGGTCTCTTAACTAAGATACAGAAAACCACCATGGCAAGATCACATGAAGTGCTTCGGCACATGTCTCATATAATGAATATGAAAGATCACATAATCAACAAGTCAGAACATTTACACATAAATTCATACAAGGGCAAGTCAGTAAACATGTCACAAATGGCTATTTTTATAAAAAGTTAAATGAGATACGAACTTGAAAACAATTTATTATTACTCTTACATTGTCGCTCTTATTTCTCAACATAACTTCCACCAACATTTATACACTTATCCTATCGCTTTATCAGTGCACCAAAACGTGCAGCATAGAAGTCTGTCTCAGCCACGTTTGCACTTTTTGTTCAACCTCTTTAGTCATTCATGAAACGTCCCCCGCCAAAGTGGAATTATGCTGTAGGATAAACCATGAAAACATCTTACTGCAGTCTATCATTTCTTACCTGTCAGCTTATTTTTTCTCGCCCACCCACTGCACAGATGCCTCTACCAGAATGATCAGCAGCAACAATTTTTTAGCAATCTCTGAGAAAATGTATTGACCCAGTTATGCACTGCTTTATGCGACAAACGCTTCTCATCATAAACAGGAACCATCTTATGAATATCCTTTGCAGAAAGTTCTTCTGCTGAATAAAAACTGCTTAACAGCATGCTGTTCTTTGAATGTGCACTCTGTGGGTACAGTTGCCATTTTGTATCGCAGCTGTGTGCGTGCATGTAACATCTGCTACCTACAGTAATCACAAAGCTGGATTTTTCTGCCACTGAATTGCACTTTTAGAAACTACATACTACATTTTTCAGCTATCCCATATCAGTGTGTGACCTACTTACTGACTTACCCTCATATATGCCATACAAACATTCAAAGAGATTTGTTTTAAACTCGTTCTAGGATGACTGTAATGCCCTGACCGCCTCCTATGCATGCGCTGCCGAGAGCATACTTGAGTTGTCTTCGTCTGAAATTTAACAGAAAACATAAACACTCAATTATATTATGTAAAGCAGAACTGACATCTTTGCATGCAGGAAGACCTACAGGTGCTCAGTCTCTCAAATGTTGAAGAGCATTTATGCTGATGGTTCTTGGGAGTTTACTGGTTACATATACTTCCGATCCTTCATCTTAGGTGCCCTTCACTGCTTATCTTACATCTAAATCCAAACTCAATTAGTATCAACAACAACAAAAGGCTGGTTGGGGTGTATCCTGGCCTGGTACCTCTGATCTTCATCATCTGTTCCATAGCAAAGTATGCTAAATCTTCCTGCTTATGGTTAAAGGCTGCAAATTCATCTTAACCTCATTTGCTGTCCCATCCTACCTATCTCTGGAGTTGTTGTTGTTTAATGCCCACAATGACTAAGTTTACTCTTTTGTGCGCCCTGAAAAGGACGCTAAGTGGCAGGTTGTAGTAGCTTTCCTCACATCCCAAGTATGCTGATGAAGGTGGACAGCGGACCTCCAGGCAGTTGTGCTATGCTTGGCTTCATTTGTGTGGTACTCACTACTACGGGGATCACATCGATCTACATCTTGTCAGCCAGGCTGCCTTGAAAATAGTGTTGTTTCCAGGGAACGCTACATGGAAGAGAAAAACCCAAACCTTTGGCGAGATTAATGTTTATAACAGGACCCATCTAACTACAAGGCGAGAGACAGTTATCACTACTTTGATCAAGTGGAGCATGAAATCTATGCCACAGGAGAACAGGATATAACAAATATAATAGCCATTACACAAACTGACATTGACTACCACCTAAGTGGATGGGGAGGAAAGATATACTGATCAGACACGTTAGTTAGCGCCATGCAAACATACTGGCCAAGACCCTGACCTCTGCTTCCTAGTATCCCTCCCTGGAAACGGGCTGTTTTAATGGCAGCCTGGCTAACGATGTGAGGGATCGACGTGATCCCTAGGAGTGACATGCAGATGAAGCCAACCATAGCACAACTGCCTGGAGGACCCATGTCCATCTTCATCAGTACGCTCGGGATGTGAGGAAAACTACTGCAACCTGCCACTTAACGTCCTTTTCAGGGCACACAAAAGAGTAACCTACTCATTGTGGACATTCGTAAACAACCTAAGTGGACAAGCAGCACAGACAGCCAAACATATCCTACAATACTGCTATATGCTTAGGCAGCTCCGCACTGGAACTCTGAGACAAACCTCCACACAAGGCTATCTGGGAGTCTTGAAGAACTCTCTGGAACAAAAACTGTTATAAAAAAAGATGGACTTTACGTATGGACATAATAAAAAAAACATATTGAACAAGAAAAAAAATGAGTACCATAATTGCAGCATCTGTATCTAATAGGCAGTTATTGAGTTGCATGCATGTGTAGTCACAAATGGGTAAGGTAAAGTAAATAGCATGTCCTTTGCAGAACGTTGCTTCTTACAACCGCCACCCATTTGGCTGTTATAAGTTTCTTGGCAGGTGTGCAGTACGGTAGGTTGCCATTACTTTCCATACATGGAGAAGTGTTCGCCAAAGAAAAGAACCCGGTGTCTACCAAACTGGACACGGGAGGATTCTAACCCAGTGCGTTGGGATTGTGAAATGAAGCGAGGCCACGCTGACTCCCACTAGTGAGTAGAGGACAGCAAATGAGTCTACCGTCATTGATGGGCTAGATTGCAGACTATTGGCTCTTATGACATGCTCTTAAGTGTTGCAGTGGCCCTATTCTTGTCTCTGTTACACACAGAATGCTCTCATAAATTATTCAGTCAGAGCAATGTTAAGTGTGATAATAAGACATAAGAGCAAAGAAGTGATAGTCAAACTGTATAAAGCATTAGTTAGACCTAGATTGGAGTACTATGTACAGGTGTGGAGTCCTTATCATTGAAGAGATATAAATATGCTGGAATGGATACAAAAAAGAGCGACAAAGCTGATAGTGGGATTCTAGAATTACAGTTATGAGGAAAGACTCAGAAAAACCAGCCTACATTGTCAAGAAAAGAGAAGAATTAGAGGTGACTTAATACAGGTTTATAAGAAGGTACTCTAACTATTAACACTGAACAACTTGCCGTATCAAACTGTTTGGAAGAAAGCTATTGAAACAACTGAGATATGATACAAGAAATAAATAAGTGAACAGATCCCTTTCCTATGGTTCAGAAAAGGAAGAACTAACGCAGATTTATTTGTGAAATTCTTTGTGTCAAACTAATACCCTTTTCTATGTTCAGAATACATCTCATAATTACCCCATTACTGACATTTAACAAGAAGATGTACCTGATATCATGAACTAGATTAGCCGTTATTCTGGCTCCAGTTGCTCCCAGTGGATGGCCAAGGGCAATGGCACCTCCATTCACATTGGTCTTATCATTGTCAAGGCCTAGTTCTTGGCTGACTGCCAAAAATTGAGGAGCAAATGCCTCGTTTACCTGTACATTAAATTAAAGGTAGTAATCAGATATGAAACATAAATATACAGATCTATTATTCAGTCTCAATTTAATGCACATATAATACCCACAACAAAATAAAAAATGCAAACATGGGATAAAATGGTCAATAAAACATACATAGGTAATATTCAGTAACCGCACAAGGACAAAAACAAAACAAAACCCATGTTACGGGCAAAAGACCTTCGTCATGGGCAAAGAACAAACAAACACAACTCACAACAAAAACCAAGACATGATATATGACAATGTTACAGGTGAAGGGTCAGTACAATAAAACAATAATGAAACAAAGGAGCAAACAAGATGATTTGGAGGAAACAAGACAACAAATAGTAGCAGTGGAAAAATGGACTAAGTAAAAAAATGTCAATGCATCGAAGATGTGACAGTAATGAAGGTCAATAAAAACATCTGTGTAATGGCTCAGTACCAAATACAGTACCATCCTCTTTCATTTTTTGCTCAAAAAGAAATATGGCGCAACTACTGCAGATAGGTCTCTTGCAGAAAGTCTGCACTAAAACATGTATGTGTTCTCTCAGCGATGATTTCTTTAGTGCTATATTTTATGTCATGTGGTTTCTAGTCCCATGCACAACTCTTCACAATCATCTTTTATTGAATGGGTTCTGTTATTCTATTATTGCCACTCAAATAAAAAGTAAAACATTCACATGACAAAAGAAATAATAGATAATTAAGACAATTATATACTGTCTTAGATCCTTGGTTAATGACTGGCAAAGCTGTCAATGACCATCACTCCTAATGGTGTCGTTAAGAGCAGCAACAAACTTCATCCACTTCACTCAGTCTGAGGGCATCCTTTTAATGGATGGTTCAGCTTCTATGGTTCTTTGCCATGTTGTATTAGGTTTGTCTTACTTTCGTCTTCTCTTTGGTGTCGATACCGTGGTGGTTCTGATGATGGTGTCAGGTTCACGTCTTTTGACATGTCCAATCTAATTCCAGTGTCAACTAGTAATGATGGCATGTATTTCTTCTTGATTGCTGCAGGCAAGCAGTTCTTGATTTCTGTTGGTAGGTACTCAATCAAAAATTCTAGTACTCAATCATAAATTCATCTAATATTTCTTAGAAAGGTGGTGTAGAAAGATACATATTTTGATATCTATTGTTCCTTTACTCTCCAGAGCTCTGTGCCATACAGAAAGATATAAAGCAGGAAGCACTTGTATATTCTTAGCTATGTGTTTGTGCTGTATGATGAAGACTTCAAAATGTCTTAACTGGCAAAGACTGTTTTGACTTTGTTCACTCTGCTGCTGCTGTTGTCTTTGCATGTTCTACAAACTGACACAACTGCACTTTCCAGGTATGCAAATATGTCCATCTTTGTTAGTTCTTCAAATGGAATCTTATCAGTCACGTTTATTTTTTCTGTTCCTGAGACATGATTCAACAGATTAGACTTTCCAAGATGGGAACAGGCACACCAAAGTCAATGAGATCCTGTATCAACTTACCTCCACAACATCCATGTCTTTGACACTCTTTCCTATAGCAGCTAGGGCAGCTTTTGAAGATGGAACTGGGCCGATACCCATAATCTTTGGATCACATCCTGGAAGGTGGAATAGAGAAAAAGCATGTCCTCAGTAAACTTCTTCTTCTTCTTCGTACGGTGTCAGACGTCAACTTTAATTTGTTCGAAGAAAGCAGCTGTCATCCTGAGGCTGTCGACACTGCCATAGAGCTTGTCTAGTGTTGCAACTGGTGATGGCCGCATGTGCTTTCTCTGGTCCTCGTATGTCAGGCAATTTTGCAGCAGATGTTCAGCGGTCATTTTCCCTGTGCCACAGGTGCATTCGTCAGTGCCACCTATCTTCAGTTTATTGAATAGATGGTACCTCAGTCTGTTGTGGCCTGTGCGGAGTCTGAAGACCACAACCTGCTCTCTTCTGTTCAGCTGGTTGTAGGCATCCTTTTTTGTGTAGCCAGTATGTTCTGTTTCCCATTTGGCCATGTATCTGGCCCTAATAAACCTTTTGGACTCTTTGTAGGTCACACTAGAATCTGGTTGTGGTAGTCTTGCACCTTCTTTTGCCAGTCTGTCTCGTTGCCTTGGATGTTACAGTGGGATGGAACCCACTATACCACTACTCTTTTTGGTGCGGACTGCTGGCATAGTTGACAGAGTACTGTTCTTAAATCATTAAGTTCAGTATTTTTCTGACTTTTTAGTGCTGTGACCACGGCCAGGGCATCTGTAAATAGTCCTCAGTAAACACATTTAAAGACACAAACAGCTTTAAGAGAAAGTTGTGTGCCCCCCTTTACTGAACTAGCATTCTCATAAATAAAATTCTAGTAACAGCTCAGCACATGGCCACAGTAATGCAGTGGTTAATGCACTTGCTGCCCACCCAAGCAGCCAAGGTTCAAAACAAAACAAAAAGTCAATATAAATTCAAGTTTGGATGTGTGAAAAAAGAACAGGTCACAAACTTCAATTATCTTGGCTCCAGAATTGACAACAACATCGACTGCTCAAAGGAAATCAGAAGAGGATTGGCAATGGCAATGCAGAGGTTACATAACCTGAGGAAACTATGGCAGAATACAAACATTCCAACAAAAGTTTACATTTTGAGAACCTGTGTTTTTCCCATGGCAGCATACAGCTGCGAAACATGGTAGTTACCCAAACATCAAGGAAGAAATTTGAGTCAAAATGTTATAGAAAGCTTCTAAAAATACCATGGGCCGAAAAAAAGAAGAATGCAGACATTCGACAAGAGTTGGGCATAGAGGAAAACTGGTTTATAAATTCCATCATGAACAGAAAATTTAAATACTTTGGCCACATCAAAAGACACAAAGGTCTTGAGAGAATGGTATTGGAAGTTATGGTGCTGAGCAAGAGATGCAGAGATAAACCAAGAAGGCTATAGCACCAAGATGAGCTAGGAGTCGCTGGCTGCTGTCAACTAATTCACTGCGTCTTCAGCTCTAATTAGATAGAATACTTTGCCCCAGGCCAATTTTAATCAATTGAGCATTGCTCTCTTGGAGGACCCCATGCACTGCATATTAATTATTTATAAAACATTGAAGGAGTAATATTCAAGATGCCTTGCCAATATGTTCAAAATTATTCATGTCAACTATGACCGTAGCAATTTTCTTCAACAGAACATAGGACGGCATCACAGCACTCCTCACATGTGTGTCCCATGTGTGGCAGACTCTGCCATAGCAGGATTGGACTTTTGATTACATCTCACAGTACAAGTCTGATGCTATCATCATCTTCGCCTGCAATGGGCAACTATTGTTAATTTTCTTCAACATCTTCTTCCTTATTCGTCATCAGACAATCACATCAATGGCTCTGTCAAAGTTACCTCTGTGAAGATGGAAGATGGTATGTGTTTCACTACGTCTAGCACCAAGGAGACAAGCACATTCATTTTCAGCCCACATTTGTTTGGGGCTGATTCCCCAGTCTTTGTCTGTCTCTAGCCCCGGTACTCGGCAATAGTTTTCTCTCCTAGAAAAGTTGTCTTATTGGATTATGAAGTCTTTTAACATGACAGCGAAAAGTACATATCGTGAAGCCTAGTCCAATGTAGGTGGAAGATAATTAACAAATGTACATAACTCTCACATGGAGGAGCTTTCACAAGTGATGACTTCAGGCACATGTAGTCTGTCATATCCCACCAATGTTGTCTCACCCACCTTCGAACAGATCAGGTAGAATAAACTCCTAATGCTGCACAACACAGCTGCACATATTAATTTGAAAACAATTAGTCTCCGGCAACTCTGTGCTCAATGAAGACTAGTTTATAAATATTTAAACACAGTATGAACATATTTCTCAAAGCTGATAATAATAAACTCAACAGTATGCAACATTTCTTTACCAGAAATTCCATAGGCTGCCAGACGAGCCAAGGGCTGCAGGCCAAATTTCTTCAAAGCTGCTTCACTGGCTATAATTAAAGCACATGCACCATCAACAATTCCCTGGCAGAAACAAAAATTCAGCAGTTAATGTACCCTAATATGTATAGAAAATGAGAGAATGAAATGGTTCTATTGCATGATATAAAGACAAAAATATCCAAGCCCAAGCAAAAGATATCATCAATCAAAACTGGTTCAGCTCCATCTGGAGCATAGGTCTTCAACATATACATGTCAAGTTATCAAGCATTGATCTGTACATATATGTTGAAGTTTTTATGGTTTAAAGTTTCAAGAGGGTGGAGTAGTCCTCCTTAGTTGCCTCCTATGACATGCATGATAGGTTACAATGTTACTATTCTTTGCTCCCCGTTCTTCTTCTTCTTCTTCAGCGTTCATCCTGAAAGGATTTTTGTAACATTGCATCATAGGTTACAGTGAGGCTGCAATATCTGCTCTTTTCGGTCCGACACATCCAATTCCAGCACAGCATTTTCGGGACCGAGTTTGCCCTCCCTCTTTGATGCCTTATCTCTTAGCCAGACTACACTAGTGAAGCCTGCTTCTAGGACCACCACTACGTGAGCTGTGGTTCACTGAACCTAATGCAAGCAGCCAGCTATGATTCGCTGTCTGCTATCAGATTATTCACTGCTGCAACTTTTGCCCCTTTCAAGCCCCTGTAACACTCAGGCCAAATAACTTTTATGTTGTAAAATGAACAATTATCCTCTTACATATAAGAGATCTGCTTACATATCAAAAATCTCACCTCACTCTTCACAAATGTCACCTTACATATCACAGCAGAGTAAACATTAAACTAAATGGGGGGATGAAGATGCTGAGCAGTGCATGAGCTGCAGTGGTCAGCGACCATTAGCTGACTGCTGGCATCAGGGCCAGCAAACCAGAGCTGCAAAGACCCTTCTCCTCCTTCACGTGGTGATCCTGGATAACGGACTGCAAAAGGGCAGACTAAGGAGAAGGGAAAGGCTAAACAGGTGTCCAAAAATGCCATGCTGAAGGCTGATGTGTCGTACCAAAAGGTGCAAATATCGCAGTCAAGCTGTAAACTACAATGCATCGCATTCCGTTTTCTGGATAACATCCTGCTACTTGCAAAGCCCTATTCAGGGCTTGGGAGCAGGAGATTGAGAACGAACGAAGAAGGAACTAAATAAAGAAAAAAAATATGAGAAGGGCAAGTAATAATTAAAGAAAAAGATTAAATTTGAAAGGAATGGATAAATACCGAAGCATTTCCAGCGTTGACAGTTCCATTCTTCTTGAAAACTGGGGAAAGTTTGGCCATGGTCTCAAGTGTTGCCACTCTTGGATGCTCGTCAACCTCAAACACTTCATCTCCTAATTAAAATGTCAAAGTTATTCCATCATTCCAAAAATAAATGGTCAATTACAACCAACTCTCTAAGATTTCTTAATTATATTATAAACAATACAGCAATGGCCAAACAGAGATTAAATACTTGGATATTTTAAATCTAGGTATTCAAACTGGCAGGTGTATGCCTGCTGCCAGGTAGCCGAAGGCTGTCAGTAGTTTGTTCATTTTTGCAATTTTTACTTCCTGTGGCATATTAGGTCTAGAGGAAGAAAGGTTGCATATTGGGCAGAAATTTCATTATTTTTACCATTTTGCTCGAACAGTGGCTATATCAGTCTACTATTATAAATTTTCAACTGCTAAGGGTTTTTACATGAACAGCATCTCTTTATTTTCTTCATCCATCTCCAATAGGACTATGCGCTGTTTCTAAAGCCAGGGGCCACATGAAATTTTAGAGATTTGAAGCCCTACCATTTCACGCCTTTATTTCTTAAGAGGCAATCACCATGGTATATGGCTGCAAGGTGTGGAACCTATAGAATGCTGATGCAGATGGGTTCCATATTCCCCAACGAGTGGTGGAGCAATGAACATTGAAGATCTCCCTTCAAGATCAAATCCACAATGCAGAGATCAGACATCGAACTTCCTTTACTGACATCATAGATATCGCACTGCTACAAAAATACAGATAGTCGGCCATGTGGTGCACATGCTGGATAACAGATGGACATACAGAGTGACGTTGTGGTGGACATACAACTTAAGACGGCCTCACAGGTGACTGAGGCTGAGGTGGGGAGATGGCCTGAAAAAGACCAACATAGTACACTAAGGCAAAAGAGCGAAATGAGTTTACTCAACATTTGGATACCTGTTATCAGACACATGTACTTAATTTAATACTAGAATTGAGAGATTTAGAGCAAAAATTGTTTGATCTAACAAGATCCAAAACATACAATAATTGACTCAATCAGGATTAAAATGACTGAGAGCAAAAGAATTATAATTCTGATGATCCTTCAAGAATTGAAGCACAAAACAGAGGACAGAATAAAGTTTAATTAAATAATTGAAAACACAACTGTCATTGAGAACACAACAAGAAGAAAATACTGACATTTATTTCTACTATTTGCCCACCTGCACTAATACATTCAAAAGAAGACATAAAGACTGAGTGTATATAGTCAACAAGGTGGTCAGGTCATCCCGTAACCTGTAAGATTGTTGGAGCACACATGATGACATCCTCACAACACCACGCCATCCCTCTCTGTCAGCGGCTGCTGCCTGTGCCTCCTCTGGTCGGAGATTGGTCCATTCTTTTATGTTGTCTTCCCACCTCTTTTTCAGACGACCTCTTCGTTGTCTGCCTTGCACCTTTCCGTGCAGGATCGTATTTGCAAGACCATTTGATCTCAATATGTGCCCATACCAAGCGAGTTTCCTTCTTTTGACAGTTGCCAAGAGGTCTTCAAAAGGCCCTATTGCTGTTGTAAGTCTTTCTCGTATTTCCTCATTTGTAACTCGATCTTTGTACATGGCGTTTAGAAGTCTTCAGAAACAATCTCTTCTCCAAGGCCTGTATCCTCGATGCAATCTATCAACGCCCGTCGCTCCTCTCTGTGCATAGGCCATCAACAACATCTCACCAGCATGCACAGTCCTGGGCTGCTCTTTCTGCCTTTCTCCAGGTATAATTATTTAATTTTAGCTCCTTCTCACATTCTCTTCTCCACATAATTTTGGGTCTTCCTCTCAATGTTTTCTCTTGAGGATTCCATGTAAGAGCTTGGATATGTTAGACTGTGACTTCCGCAGCGTTGGTCCTATCTAGCCCCATTTTCTTAGCTTAATTTGTTGTTCCAATGAATTTTGTTGGCTCTTTTCCTACAAGTCTTCATTCCTCACCATGTCCTGCCACTTTATGCCCATTATCCTTTGTAGGCATCTGTTAACGATGGACTGGAGTCTTTTTGTATGACCTTGGTCGTTCTCCATGTCTCCGCTTCATATAGCAACACCGACTTGACACTTGCATTGAATATTCTATTTTTGGTGTGAATCGTGATATCTCTTGATAGCTCTCCACTGCAGGTCAGCTGTAAATGTTGGACATTTACAACAAGTTGGACTTAACATTAATATCAAGAAGACAGAATTTGACACAATAAATATAAAAACAATACCATTTAAAATAGGGAATGAACAACTAGCAAAGACGGACACATTTATAACCTGGGCAAGCACAATTACACCAGATTGTGGAACAGACAAAGACACAAAAAACAGAATGAAAAAGCTGGAATAGTCATTGCTAGCTTAAACACAACATTTGGAAGTCTTCGCAGTATAGTACAAACACAAAACTAAGAATATACAAGAGGTGCATACTTTCTGTGCTTATGTGTGGTGCAAAGCGTTGGACAGCAACAGAAAAAGAATTATAAAAATTGCTATATTTATTTTCTGGCTGAATACCATCACAAACTGATAACTGCATGTCCGGTGCAACCAAGAAGATATGCACACCATTATAACTGGTTGATGTTGGAATTAGACTGATCATGTCCTAAAGAACAGAACCTGACACCATCACTAGTATTGCCATGGTATGGATCCCAGAGGGAAGACGAAAGAGAGGCACACTTAAGACAATTTGGTGAAGAAAATGTTAATCATGAATGAGAGCTGTGGCATCATACAAAGTATTACTTTAGACCGAGTGAAATGGAAGGAGTTTATTGCTACTCTGAAAGTTTGTTGCGGGTGTGACATTCAATGACTGCTTCATAAGTCATCAGTCAAGGATCCAAGAAGAAGATAACAGAACATAGCTGGCAACATCAGGATTAAAATGCCTGAAAGCACACTGATTATAACAGAACATAGCTGACACCCACCATCAAGATTAAAATGCCTGAAAGCACATGGATTATAACAGAAAATAGCTGACACCATCAGGATGAAATGGCTGAAAGCACATGGGTTATAACAGAAAATAGCTGACACCATCAGGATGAAATGGCTGAAAGCACATGGGTTATAACAGAAAATAGCTGACACCATCAGGATGAAATGGCTGAAAGCACATGGGTTATAACAGAAAATAGCTGACACCATCAGGATGAAATGGCTGAAAGCACATGGGTTATAACAGAACATAGCTGACACCCACCATCAGGATGAAATGGCTGAAAGCACATGGGTTATAACAGAAAACAGTTCACTTCATTGAGATAAAACAGCTGAATTTTGTAAAAATCTCAAATCTTCAAACAATACCTTTCTTTCCCTTGATCGTAATAGGAGTGATCTCGTCTTTAAAAACTCCATTCTCATGGGCTGTAAATATACAATGTTTGCTCATTTGTAACTGTATATTCATACTAATAAAATTATCAAACATTACATTGTAAACAA